>BSBK01003115.1:612500-898420 GCA_027943335.1 Chamaecyparis obtusa | reverse complement strand
CACTTAAACACCACATTTGAGAAAACTAAAAGAAATAATCAAAAAGGAAAAAAATGTAAGCATATTTTCATAATGAAAGATTAAATGTAATATGTTGTAAATGCATAATATTAATAGGTTCCTTGAGAGGCACACCATTCCTATCAGAAATATTATATGCTCTAGAGCCATACACTTATGTAACAATGTAAGGACCTAGCCAATTAGGGATATACTTCTCTTTTTAACTAGGTGGAGCATTCACATTTCTTTGATTTTCATAAAGAACTAAGTCACCCAATGAAAAGGAATGTTCAATCACTTTACCATTGTATCTTTTGTTAACAGACTTGTGATAGGCCATAATATTTTCTAAATAATTAATACGTCATTTGTCTAACATCTCAAGTTCTTCTAAATGTTTCTCTTTGAAAGTATCCTTATCGATTATGCCCTTAAAAGAAACCCTTAAAGAAGGAATCTCTAACTCTAATGGAATAACTACATTAGTTCCATAAACCATATAAGGTGATGTTCCAGTTGTGATATGAACACTTGTTCTATAAGCCCATAATGCATAGGTCAACTGCATATGCCAATCCTTAGCTTGTTTATCAATAGTCTTCCAAAGGATTTGATCAATAACCTTATTAGAAGCTTTAGCCTGACCATTAGATTGAGGAAAATAAGGAGTAGAGAATCGTTGATGTATGTGATATTTCTCCTAGAAAACTTTCACTTATTTTCTCTTAAATTAAGTTCCATTATAAAAAATAATTTCCATGGGAATACCAAATCGAGCAATAATGTTTTGAAGAATAAAATCACAAATAACTTCTATTGTAGTTGAATGAAGAGGAACAACTTCAACCCACTTAGTAAAGTAGTATGCGGTTGTAAGGATATAGGTGTGTCCTTTAGAATAAGGGGGAGAAATATTCCCAATGATATCTAAACCCCAAACACTAAAGGGCCAATGAGGCACTTGTGAGCACAACGCATAAGCAAGAGCATGGATCAAATTTTTATGATGCTAACCTTGAGGACACTTTTTGACAAAGGAAAAGGAATCTTGTTCTATAGTTTGCCAATAGTATTCCATGCAAAGGAGTTTGTTGACTAATGATTTTCCACCAAATTTCCCCCATAAGATCTAGCATGAGCCTCTCGTAATGCCACCGAGATTTCACTCTTACTAAGCCATCTAAGAAAAAGACCATCATAAGATTGTTTATAGAGAACATCTGCCAGAATTATATAATGGAATGCATGCTTGCATATTCTATTTCTATAGGTTCTAGTTGTCAATCCATGTAAGAAACCATCTTTTAGGTAATGGTAGATATGTGAATACTATTCATCAAGATGCATATTTAAACAAGTCACATCTAACGAAGGATCCTCAAAGATAGCAAGACTAGTCAAGGTTTGAATGGTAAATTGAAAATCCATCACTCTGTCATCTAAAGTGATCAAAGATGTTGCACTAGCCATAACATCTACATGTCTATTATCTTTCCTAGGTAATGTCTTAATGAAATAAGAAGGAAAATTTTCAAGCAACCTTATAGCAAGATCATGATACTTAATCAATTTGTCATTTTTTGTTTGATAAGTTCCATTGATCTATTGCACAATCAATTATGAGTCTCCAAATATTTTAACATGTTTAATCTTTAAAGACAAAGCTTCTCTCAATCCTATGATTAAGGCTTCATATAAGATATGTTATTGGTACAAGAGAAATTAAGTTTATAGGATAAAGGAATAGGTTTCCTAGATGGGGGTATTAATATAACACCCGCACCAGACCCAATCTGACATCTAGATCGATCAAAGTACAATTCCTAGGTGTCATTTATTTCAATAGGTAAAATAAACTCATCAGGGAATTTTATATCTAACATAGATTGAAATCAAGGAGCCTCAGCTAGATGATCAGTTAAGGCTTGCCCTTTAATATATTTACGAGAGATAAAATTCAAATCAAATTCAGTTAGTAGAATAACCCATTTAACAAGACATCCTAATAAGTCAGTTTTTTAAAAGAGATGCTTCAAAGGATCAAATTTCATATACACATTAATTTATGCATTAAGGAGATAATGTATTAGTTTTTGACAAGTGAAAACTAAGGCAAGACATTTTTTCTCAATTGTAATGTAATGTGTTTCATAATCAATCAAGGTTCAACTTATATAATATACTAGACATTCCTTACCCTCTTTATCATGCAAAGTGATGCAGGAGCATCCTGGGTGTAAGAGCAATCTTGCATCACCCAAAAATATTTCTATTTTTATATTCAATAAGGGCTATTTTGTGCAGAGCTGCTATTTATGGAAAGTTACTATTTTTGGTAATTTTTGTATGTGCTCAGAATGATCTGATTTCTTTCTTGGAGGTTCATTTTGGTCATATGAGTCTGCCAGTAAAATTTCATTGCCAGATCAAGTGTATATTGGAAGATATTGAAAATTTTCGATATTGGCAGCAGGGTACAGAAACTTTGAACTCAGTTTTGAAGGCTTTAGAGGCCCCGGATGAGGTCAAAAATTTGGGTGATGGGTGCTTGTGCTGATCAAGTCTGTAGAGCACTTCGTGGCGTTTCTGAAATGGGGTTATAATAGCCGATCGGGTCAACTGGTGATGACTTATGGTCTTCGGAAGTTGGGCCACCTGAAATGGCGAAAAATAATTTTCTTCAAAATTTCTGTTTGGGTTTCAAAGGTTATCTTGAGCCAACTATGATGTAATAAAATGTAAAATAAAATAATTCTAAGTTTGGTCGGCCTTATTGGCTAAAATTCTGGAACCTTCCCAAGCGGTAGAAAATTGCCTATATAAAGAAGGCTGTATTATTGTCTTAAGCAGTTTAGAATAGTTCTGGGTAGTAAATCTGGGTAATAGTTCAAGACTTTGTCCTACAGAATATTGTAAGGGAATGCCTATGTGGCTTTGCATATTGTAATTCTGAAAGTTTGTAATTCCACATTTGTGGAGATAATAAGAAGCCAATTTTTTGTTCTTGCATATTGTTGTTGTTTCTCTATATCTGTTGTGTTTGTGGTATTAAGGGGAGCACCCTTCATCAAGTGGTATCAGAGCAGGAGTTCCTGAGTGTGTAAATAGATCGCCGACTGTGAGGCAGTTTGCACCAAGACCGTGGTTAGGGTTTCAGTGCGCATCGCAAAAATGCCTCCATGAAAGGAACGTAGCGGAAGAGCTGGTGTTGTAACACCTGAGGTTAAAGCGCTCCAGAGACAAGTGTGAGCATTGCAAGAAGAGATTCGCAGAGGAATGAGTCTTAATGTCAGAGATGAAAGCGAGGATGAAGCTGAAGAAGAAGATCAAGAAGAAGTCAAAATTGTTAATCAGGAGGAAGAAAGACTTTTTCGGGCCATTTCTAAGATTGGGAAAAGACCTAAGATTGAGGTCTCTACATTTTCTGGAAATCTTAACCCAGAAGAATTGATCGACTGAATCAATGAATGTGAGGAATATTTTGAGTATGAAGATGTTGAGGATCCTGATAGGGTCAAATTTGCAAAGGCCAGACTGAAAGGTCATGCGAAGATATGGTGGCAAGAAATTCAGTTGGAGCGAAATAGAAGGGGAAAGGAGAAAATCATGAGATGGGATCGGATGGTGGATAAATTGAAGTGATAGTTCATTCCTGTTGATTATGAGCTTGACCTACTGAAGAAAATGCAAAGTTTGAAGCAAGCGAGAAGATCTGTTCAGGAGTATACTGAGGAGTTCTATCGGCTCCTCATAAGAATGGGCCATGCAGAAGCTGATAAGGAGAAAGTTGCCCGTTACCTTAATGGGTTGAGGCCGAGCATTCAGGAGGAGTTGAATCTGGTTCGAATGAACAGTATTGAAGAGGCATACCAGTTTGCCCTAAAAGTAGAGGAAAAGTTGAACAAGAAGTTTGAGAGCAAACAAAACGGAAGAGGTCAAGGTGGACGATCTGATGGACGGTCATATGGTGACCAAAATGAAGATCCGAAAAAGAAGGATGAGGCCAGTAGCAGTTAGAATCAGTGAGGAAATAATTCCAATCGCTTTCAGGATCATAATAATAGAGATCAGAGAGGAAGAGGAAGAGGACAAGGATCTGGAAGAGGTGGCTTTCGTGGAACATATTTTCACTATGGAGAAGAAGGTCATAGGGCATTTGAATATCCTCAGCACCAAGGCAGAACAGACAGGAGAAATGAAGGCCAGGCCAGAGTTGCACATGTCAATGAAGATGCTAGATCATCAAATTTTGAAGATGCTGAAAGAGGAGAAATGCTAATTAAAAGAAGAGTCTTGCTGAGTGGTGAGAATGAACCTGAACAAAGGAGGATCCTGTTTCGCACTAGATGCAAGTGTGAGGGTAAATGTTGTGATGTGATTATCGATAGTGGAAGCACTGACAATTTGGTGTCAGAAGAGATGGTGACAAAGTTGAAGCTCAAGAGATAGAAACACCCACATCCATATCAGATTGCTTGGGTACAGGATGACCACAAGGTCATGGTCAATGAACAATGCCTAGTGAAGTTCAAGGTTGGCGGATACCAAGATGAGGTATTGTGTGATATCATATCTATGGATGCATGTCATATGTTGTTGGGTAGACCATGACAATTTGACAGATGTGCTGTACATGATGGTCGTGCGAATACCTATTCCCTGACAAAGGATGGAGTGTGACATAAGCTAAAACCATTGAAGGAGACTGAAGAAAAGGTATGTGGTAATGCAAGGATAACTTTTGTTGATGGAAGAAATTTTCTAGATGGTATGAGGCATGAGCATGTATGTTTTGCTTTAATTTCAAAAGCTGGTAAAGAGGAAGTAGAAGATGTTCCTGTAGAAGTTGCAGATTTGTTGAATGAGTTTCAGGATATTGTATCCGATAACGTGCCTAATGGATTACCACCAGTCAGGAAGATCAGTCATCATATGGACTTGATCCCAAGAGCGAGTTTTCTGAATAAGGCAGCACACAGAATGACACCCACAGAAAGTGAGGAGTTGAACAGACAAGTACATGAACTGTTATAGAAAGGATTGATCCGTAAGAATCTGAGTCCCTATGCTGTACCAGCGGTATTGGCACCAAAGAAGAATGGAGAATGGAGGATGTGTACAGATTCTAGGGCAATAAACAAGATCACAATCAAGTACAAGTTTCCATTAACACGAATGGATGATATTATGGACTGTTTGAGTGGAGCTGTGTATTTCTGAAAGATAGATCTGAAGAGTGGATATCATCAGATTCAGATCAGAGAAGGAGATGAATGGAAGATTTCCTTGAAGACAAAGGAAGGACTATATGAGTGGTTAGTCATGCCTTTTGGGCTAACCAATGCACCGAGCACTTTCATGCGGCTCATGAACGAGGTCCTGAAAGAATTTCTGGGTAAGTTTGTTATTGTTTACCTAGATGATATTTTGATTTTTAGCAAGACATTGGAGGAACATATGATGCATATTCGTATGGTGTTTGAGAAGTTGAGAGATGAAAAATTGTTGATTAATTTGAAGAAGTGCAGTTTTGTGAAGAAAGAGTTAGTGTATTTGGGATTTGTAGTTTCAGCAGAAGGTCTAAAAATGGACCCAGAGAAGGTATAGGCTATCCTTGAATGGCCTACTCCAAGAAATTCTACTGAGGTAAGATCTTTTCATGGTCTAGCTAGCTTTTACAAAAAGTTTATCAGAAATTTTATTAGTATTTGTGGACCCTTGACTGAAACAATGAGAGGGGATAGAAAAGAATTTAAGTGGACTAATGGGGCAGAAAAGAGTTTTCAATTGTTGAAACAAAAAGTTACAGAACAACCTGTTTTAGCACTTCCAAATTTTATTAAGGTGTTTCAAGTAGATTGTGATGCTAGTGGTACTACAATAGGAGCTGTTATGAGCCAAGAAGGTAAACCTGTTGCTTATTTCAGTGAGAAGTTAAATGATGCCAAGAGAAAATATTCTATTTATGATCAGGAATTTTATACTATAGTTCAAGCATTGAAGAAGTGGAGACACTATCTGCTTCCTAAGGAGTTTGTTTTGTATACTGATCATCAAGCTTTGCAATATTTGAATAGTCAAGGAAAGTTGAATTAGAGGCATTTGAAATAGGTTGAATTTTTGCAGAGTTATACATTTATTTTGAAACACAAGAGTGGAAAGTCCAACAGGGTTGCTGATGCTCTTAGCAGAAGGCAACTATTGCTAATAGAAATGCAGATTGAAGTGGTTGGGTTCAAGGAACTCAAGAATTTATATCCAGAAGATCCTGATTTTGGTGAAGCTTGGAAAGCTTGTACAGAACCTGTTACTCTAAACAGGACGAAATGGTTAGATTTCATCATCCAAGATGATATGCTATTCAAAGGGAGTCAGTTGTGCATTCCACAAAGTTCTATGAGGGATAATCTCATCAAGGAGAAGCATAGCAGAGGATTGGCTGGACATTTTAGTCATGATAAAACCCTTTCTTTTGTTAGTGAGAATTATTATTGGCCACAGTTGCAGCAAGATGTGAAGAAGTTTGTACAAAGTTGCAGAGTATGTCAGATGGCGAAAGGAGTGAAGCAGAATACAGGGTTGTATCAGCCATTACCTGTACCAGAGAAGCCTTGGGCAGATATCAGCATGGACTTTGTTCTTGGTTTACCGAGGACTCAGCGGGGACATGATTCAATTTTTGTGGTGGTTGACAGATTTTCAAAGATGGCACATTTCATTCCCTGCAAGAAGACTAATGATGCTGTTCATGTAGCAGAATTATTTTTCAGAGAAGTAGTGAGACTTCATGGTTTGCCAAAGACCATAGTTTCAGATGGAGACACTAAGTTTGTTGGATATTTCTGGTGTACATTATGGAAGAAGTTGAAGATAGATTTGAAATTTAGTTCATCGCATCATCCACATACTGATGGACAGACAGAGGTGGTGAATAGGAGTTTGGGAAATTTGCTGAGATGTTTGGTTGGAGATAAGCCAACAGGATGGAATTTGATTTTACCACAGGCGGAATTTGCATACAATAATTCTGTCAACAGGAGCACTGGTAAATCACCATTCCAGATTGTATATGGAAGTAGTCCAAGAAATGCATCTGAATTAAGGAAGATAGATAAAGGAGAAATAAGTAGTGCTGAAGCTAAAGATTTTGCAGAACACTTGAAAAACATCCATGGGGAGGTGCGGAAGCATATTACCAAGATGAACGCATAGTATAAGGCTAAGGCAGATGAGAAAAGGAGGTATAAAAAATTTCAAGTTGGTGATGAAGTCATGGTTCATTTGTGGAAGGAGCGGTTTCCAGTTGGTACATATAACAAGCTGAAAATGAAGAAGTTTAAACCATGTAAGATACTGAAGAAACATGATTCAGAAAACGCATATGAGGTAGAATTGCCTATTGAGCTAAATATTTCACCAGTGTTTAACATTTCAGATCTGACAGAGTATCATGAAGGAGGTGTTGAAGATGAGATCACAACAGCACAATGGAGTATTCCAGCAACTAGTTCAGACACTAAGGAGATTGAAGATATACTGGATAGTCGTGTTGGCAGAAGCACAAGAAACAAGACATATGAAGAATATCCAGTCAAGTGGAAAGGACGACCTGTTGAAGATTCATCATGGCTAACAAGGGTGGAGGTTAACCGTCTTGGTTTTCCTCTACACACCTGAGTCGTGACAGGGTCACTTCTCAAATTACCCCAGGTGTCTGATGTAGGAGCATCCTGGGTGTAAGAGCAATCTTGCATCACCCAAAAATATTTCTATTTTTATATTCAATAAGGGCTATTTTGTGCAGAGCTGCTATTTATGGAAAGTTACTATTTTTGGTAATTTTCGTATGTGCTCAGAATGATTTGATTTCTTTCTTGGAGGTTCATTTTGGTCATATAAGTCTGCCAGTAAAGTTTCATTGCCAGATCAAGTGTATATTGGAAGATATTGAAAATTTTCAGTATTGGCAAGAGGGTACAGAAACTTTGAACTTAGTTTTGAAGGCTTTAGAGGCCCCGGATGAGGTCAAAAATTTGGGTGACGAGTGCTTGCGCGGGTCAAGCCTGTAGAGCACTTCATGGAATTTCCAAAATGAGGTTATAATAGCTGATCGGGTCAACTGGTGATGACTTATGGTCTTCAAAAGTTGAGCCACCTGAAATGGCAGAAAATAATTTTCTTCAAAATTTCTGTTTGGGTTTCAAAGGTTATCTTGAGCCGACTATGATGTAATAAAATGTAAAATAAAATAATTCTAAGTTTGGTCGGCCTTATTGGCTAAAATTTTGGAACCTTCCTAGGTAGTGGAAAATTGCCTATATAAGGAAGGCTGTAGTATTGTCTTAGGCAGTTCAGAATAGTTTTGGGTAGTAAATCTGGGTAATAGTTTGAGGCTTTGTCCTACAGAATATTGTAAGGGAATGCCCATGTGGCTTTGCATATTGTAATTCTGAAAGTTTGTAATTCCACATTTGTGGAGATAATAAGAAGCCAATTTTCTATTCTTGCATATTGTTGTTGTTTCTCTATATCTGTTATGTGTTTGTGGTATTAAGGGGAGCACCCTTCATCAAGTGGTATCAGAGCAGGAGTTCCTGAGTGTGTAAATAGATCACCGACTGTGAGACTGTTTGCACCAGTACTGTGGTTAGGGTTTCAGTGCGCATCATGAAAATGCCTCCACGAAGGGAACGTGGTGGAAGAGCTGGTGTTGTAACACTTGAGGTTAGAGCGCTTCAGAGACAAGTGCAAGCATTGCAAGAAGAGATTCGCAGAGGAATGAATCTTAATGTCAGAGATGAAAGCGAGGATGAAGCCGAAGAAAAACATCAAGAAAAAATCAAAATTGTTAACTAGGAGGAAGAAAGACTTTTTCTGGCCATTTTCAAGATTGGGAAAAGACCTAAGATTGAGGTCTCTACATTTTCTAGAAATCTTAACCCAGAAGAATTGATCGACTGAATCAATGAATGTGAGGAATATTTTGAGTATGAAGATGTTGAGGATCCTGATAGGGTCAAATTTGCAAAGGCCAGACTGAAAGGTCATGCGAAGATATGGTGGCAAGAAATTCAGTTGGAGCGAAATAGAAGGGAAAAGGAGAAAATCACGAGATGGGATCAGATGGTGGATAAATTGAAGCGACAGTTCATTCTTGTTGATTATGAGCTTGACCTACTGAAGAAAATGCAAAGTTTGAAGCAAGCGGGAAGATCTGTTCAGGAGTATATTGAGGAGTTCTATCAGCTCCTCATCAGAACGGGCCATGCAGAAGCTGATAAGGAGAAAGTTTCCCGTTACCTTAATGGGTTGAGGCCGAGCATTCAGGAGGAGCTGAATCTGGTTCGAATGAATAGTATTGAAGAGGCATACCAGTTTTCCCTAAAAGTAGAGGAAAAGTTGAACAAGAAGTTTGAGAGCAGACAAAACGGAAGAGGTCACGGTGGACGATCTGGTGGATGGTCATATGGTGGCCAAAATGAAGATCCAAAAAAGAAGGATGAGGCCAGTAGCAGTCAGAATCAGCGAGAAAATAATTCCAATCATTTTCAAGATCACAATAATAGAGATCAGGGAGGAAGAGGAAGAGGACAAAGATCTAGAAGAGGTGGCTTCCGTGGAACATATTTTCACTATGGAGAAGAAGGTCATAGGGCATTTGAATGTCCTCAGCACCAAGGCAGAATAGATAGGAGAAATGAAGGCCAGGCCAGAGTTGCACATGTCGATGAAGATGCTAGATCATCAAATTTTGAAGATGCTGAAAGAGGATAAATGCTAATTAACAAAAGAGTCTTGCTGAGTGGTGAGAATGAACCTGAACAAAGGAGGAGCCTGTTTCACACTAGATGCAAGTGTGAGGGAAAATGTTGTGATGTGATTATCGATAGTGAAAGCACTGACAATTTGGTGTCAGAAGAGATGGTGACAAAGTTGAAGCTCAAGAGATAGAAACACCCACATCCATATCGGATTGCCTAGGTAGAGGATGACCACAAGGTCATGGTCAATGAACAATGCCTAGTGAAGTTCAAGGTTGGTAGATACCAAGATGAGGTATTGTGTGATATCATATCTATGGATGCATGTCATATGTTGTTGGGTAGACCATGGCAGTTTGATAGATGTGCTGTACATGATGGTCGTGCGTATACCTATTCCCTGACAAAGGATGGAGTGCGACATAAGCTAAAACCATTGAAGGAGACTGAAGAAAAGGTATGTGGTAATGCAAGGATAACTTTTGTTGATGGAAGAAATTTCCTAGATGGTATGAGGCATGAGCATGTATGTTTTGCTTTAATTTCAAAAGCTGGTAAAGAGGAAGTAGAAGATGTTCCTGTAGAAGTTGCAGATTTGTTGAATGAGTTTCAGGATATTGTATCCGATAACGTGCCTGATGGATTACCACCAGTCAGGAAGATCAGTCATCAGATGGAATTGATCCCAGGAGTGAGTTTGCCGAATAAGGTAGCACAGAGAATGACACCTGCAGAAAGTGAGGAGTTGAACAGACAAGTACATGAACTATTACAGAAAGGATTGATCCGTGAGAGTCTGAGTCCCTGTGCTGTACCGATGGTATTGGCACCAAAGAGGAATAGAGAATGGAGGATGTGTACAGATTCTAGGGAAATAAACAAGATCACAATCAAGTACAGGTTTCCATTGCCACGAATGGATGATATTATGGATTGTTTGAGTGGAGCTGTGTATTTCTGAAAGATAGATCTGAAGAGTGGATATCATCAGATTCAGATCAGAGAAGGAGATGAATGGAAGACTGCTTGCAAGACAAAGGAAGGAATATATGAGTGGTTAGTCATGCCTTTTGGGCTAACCAATGCACCGAGCACTTTCATGCGGCTCATGAACGAGGTCCTGAAAGAATTTCTGAGTAAGTTTGTTATTGTTTACCTAGATGATATTTTGATTTTTAGCAAGACATTGGAGGAACATATGATGCATATTCGTATGGTGTTTGAGAAGTTGAGAGATGAAAAATTGTTGATTAATTTGAAGAAGTGCAGTTTTGTGAAGAAAGAGTTAGTGTATTTGGGATTTGTAGTTTCAGCAGAAGGTCTAAAAATGGACCCAGAGAATGTACAGGCTATCCTTGAATGGCCTACTCCAAGAAATTCTACTGAGGTAAGATCTTTTCATGGTCTAGCTAGCTTTTACAAAAAGTTTATCAGTATTTGTGGACCCTTGACTGAAACAATGAGAGGGGATAGAAAAGAATTTAAGTGGACTAATGGGGCAGAAAAGAGTTTTCAATTGTTGAAACAAAAAGTTACAGAACAACCTGTTTTAGCACTTCCAAATTTTAATAAGGTGTTTTAAGTAGATTGTGATGCTAGTGGTACTACAATAGGAGCTGTTATGAGCCAAGAAGGTAAATCTGTTGCTTATTTCAGTGAGAAGTTAAATGATGCCAAGAGAAAATATTCTGTTTATGATCAAGAATTTTATGCTATAGTTCAAGCATTGAAGAAGTGGAGACACTATCTGCTTCCTAAGGAGGTTGTTTTGTATACTGATCATCAAGCTTTGCAATATTTGAATAGTCAAGGAAAGTTGAATCAGAGGCATTTGAAATGGGTTGAGTTTTTGCAGAGTTATACATTTGTTTTGAAACACAGGAGTGGAAAGTCCAATAGGGTTGCTGATGCTCTTAGCAGAAGGCAACTATTGCTGACAGAAATGCAGATTGAAGTGGTTGAGTTCAAGGAACTCAAGAATTTGTATCCAGAGGATCCTGATTTTGGTGAAGCTTGGAAAGCTTGTACAGAACCTGTTACTCTAGACAGGATGAAATGGTTGGATTTCATCATCCAGGATGATATGCTATTCAAAGGGAGTCAGTTGTGCATTCAACAAAGTTCTATGAGGGAGAATCTCATCAAGGAGAAGCATAGCGGAGGATTGGCTGGACATTTTGGTCGTGATAAAACCCTTTCTTTGGTTAGTGAGAATTATTATTGGCCACAGTTGCAGCAAGATGTGAAGAAGTTTGTACAAAGTTGCAGAGTATGTCAGATGGCGAAAGGAGTGAAGCAGAATACAGGGTTGTATCAGCCATTACCTGTACCAGAGAAGCCTTGGGAAGATATCAGCATGGACTTTGTTCTTGGTTTACCGAGGACTCAGCGGGGACATGATTTAATTTTTGTGGTGGTTGACAGATTTTCAAAGATGGCACATTTCATTCCCTGCAAGAAGACTAATGATGCTGTTCATGTAGTAGAATTATTTTTCAGAGAAGTAGTGAGACTTCATGGTTTGCCAAAGACCATAGTTTCAGATGGGGACACTAAGTTTGTTGGATATTTCTGGCGTACATTGTGGAAGAAGTTGAAGACAGATTTGAAATTTAGTTCATCGCATCATCCACAGACTGATGGACAGACAGAGGTGGTGAATAGGAGTTTAGAAAATTTGCTGAGATGTTTGGTTGGAGATAAGCCAACAGGATGGGATTTGATTTTACCACAGGTGGAATTTTCATACAATAATTCTGTCAACAGGAGCACTGGTAAATCACCATTCGAGATTGTATATGGAAGTAGTCCAAGAAATGCATCTGAATTGAGGAAGATAGATAAAGGAGAAATAAGTAGTGCTGAAGCTGAGAATTTTGCAAAACACTTGAAGAACATCCATGGGGAGGTGCGGAAGCATATTACCAAGATGAACGCATAGTATAAGGCTAAGGCAGATGAGAAAAGGAGGTATAAGGAATTTCAAGTTGGTGATGAAGTCATGGTTCATTTTCAGAAGGAGCAGTTTCCAGTTGGTACATATAACAAGCTGAAAATGAAGAAGTTTGGACCATGTAAGATACTGAAGAAACATGATTCAGGAAATGCATATGAGGTAGAATTGCCTACTGAGCTAAATATTTCACCAGTGTTTAACATTTCAGATCTGACAGAGTATCATGAAGGAGGTGTTGAAGATGAGATCACAGCAGCACAGTGGAGTATTCCAGCAACTAGTTCAGACACTAAGGAGATTGAAGATATACTGGATAGTCGTGTTGGCAGAAGCACAAGAAATAGGACATATGAAGAATATTTGGTCAAGTAGAAAGGATGACCTGTTGAAGATTCATCATGGCTAACAAGGGTGGAGGTTAACCATCTTGGTTTTCCTCTGCACACCTGAGTCGTGACAGGGTCACTTCTCAAATTACCGCGGGTGTCTGATGCAGGAGCATCCTGGGTGTAAGAGCAATCTTGCATCACCCAAAAATATTTCTATTTTTATATTCAATAAGGGCTATTTTGTGCAGAGTTGCTATTTATGGAAAGTTACTATTTTTTTCGTATGTGCTCAGAATGATCTGATTTCTTTCTTGGAGGTTCATTTTGGTCATATAAGTCTGCCAGTAAAGTTTCATTGCCAGATCAAGTGTATATTGGAAGATATTGAAAATTTTTGGTATTGGCAGCAAGGTACAGAAACTTTGAACTCAATTTTGAAGGCTTTAGAGGCCCCAGATGAGGTCAAAAATTTGGGTGACAGATGCTTGTGCGGGTCGAGCCTGTAGAGCACTTCGTGGCGTTTCTGAAATGGGGTTATAATAGCCGATCGGGTCAACTGGTGATGACTTATGGTCTTCGGAAGTTGGGCCACCTGAAATGGCAAAAAATAATTTTCTTCAAAATTTCTGTTCGGGTTTCAAAGGTTATCTTGAGCTGACTATGATGTAATAAAATGTAAAATAAAATAATTCTAAGTTTGGTCGGCCTTATTGGCTAAAATTCTGGAACCTTCCCAGGCGGTGGAAAATTGCCTATATAAGGAAGACTGTATTATTGTCTTAGGTAGTTCAGAATAGTTCTGGGTAGTAAATCTGGGTAATAGTTCGAGGCTTTGTCCTACAGAATATTGTAAGGGAATGCCCATGTGGCTTTGCATATTGTAATTCTGAAAGTTTGTAATTCCACATTTGTGGAGATAATAAGAAGCCAATTTTTTGTTCTTGCATATTGTTGTTGTTTCTCTATATCTGTTATGTGTTTGTGGTATTAAGGGGAGCACCCTTCATCACAAAGCTAAGACATCACTCAATGCTTTTAGACAAGTAGAAATGTAGGGGAATAATGAGTTATTAGGTTGAGTTAGTTGTAAAATAGGTGGATTAGCAAGATAAGTCTTGAATCATTTGAATAAAAACTTACAATCTTCATTCTGAGAGAAATTTGTATTCTTCTTAAGTAAGGAGGTAAAAGGGATAGTACAATTTGCTAAGTGAGATATGAATCTATGAATAGATTAAATATTCCCTTGTAAGCTACGAAGTTGTGAAATATTTTGGGGAGGAGGCATGTTAACAATAGCGTCAATCTTTTCAGTATCAACCTCAATGCCTCAATTAGAAATAATAAATCCAAGGAGCTTTCCACTATCAACCTCAAAGGCACACTTTCAAAGATTTAACCTCATTTTGTATTTGTGTATCCTTTCAAAGATTAACCTCAATGCTAGAACATGTTCATTTATCAGCACAAATTTAGCCAAAATATCATCCACATAATGTTCAAGGATCTTGGGAATGTAATCATGGAAGGTCAATGTCATAGCACATTGATATGTAGTACCTGAATTCCTTAACCCAAAAGGCATGACAACCCAACAAAAGGTGCCCCAAGGAGTAATGAAGACAGTCTTATATTGGTCATAGGGAGGAATAAATATTTGATTATATCCTTAGAACCCATCCATAAATAATAGTAATGTGTGGCCTTCTATAGAATCCAAAATCATATCAATGTTGGGAAGGGGAAACTCATGCTTCAAAGAAGCCTTGTTTAAATCAAGAAAATTAGTGCACATCCTTATCTTGTTTTTACCCTTTGAAATAACTATGATATTGGAAATCCAAGTGGAATAATCTATATGACGTATGAAACCAACATCTAAGAGTTTTTATATCTCAACCTTAACAAGAAGAGCTATGCTAGGATTCATTTTATGAATATTTTGTTTCACAAGCTTAGCATTAGGCACAAGAACAATGTTATGAGTGGAAATATTAGGATCAATCCCAGACATGTCTGAATATACCCAAGAAAAGATATCTGAAAATTCTAAAAGAAGATTAGTAAGTTGATTATGTTCATCTTCATCTAGACACTTTCCAATCTTGATAACTTTTTCAGGATCTTTAGCATCAATTTGCACATCTATTGTATCTATGATTAAGAGATTACTTTTCTTTTCATCCTCTAGAGGGGGAAAAGGATTAGGATATTGTTCAGATTCATTGTCTTCCCAAAAATATCCATTAGTGTTTAAACAATTAAGCTTTATTTTATTATGATGAAAGGAAGGAAAATCTTCATATGCCCCCAATGATTCTGCGATAGCATCATCAGAGAAAAAGATGTCTAGATATGGCCTTTGGCCAAATGTGAGAAGGTGAGGGTTAGTTAATTTTAAAGGTCCATTAAAAATGTGATTGATCTTCACAATGAAGGAAGGTTTCTTATATGGGTTAAATCCTAAACCATAGGTATGTTCACAACCATCATTCATTATAGGAGTGCATATTCCTTGCTCAAAATTTCTGCAACCTTGACCATTAAAACCATGTTTAGCGAGAAAATGATATCCAGGACCATAATGAACAACAATATCAGACAAGTTTAAGGGAGCTTCATAGGTCAATGTGTTAAAGTAATTGGGCTTAATAGTTTCAATGGTTTCATTATCTGAAGAAGCCACAAAGTTAATGCTTAATTCCCTTGTAAGAGGAATAGGAACAATTTTCTCACTTTTTATAGTTTCTAGGGGTTTCATGAAGGAAAGGTCAAAAACCTGATACTCCAATAAAATTAGGAGTAAAATCTAAAGTTCCCTAATCATATTCATACAAGGTAAAAAATGCAGGTTCTTTATTCCTTTGAGTTTCATCTTTAGTTTCTTGTTTTTCTTCACTAAGTCTAAGATCTTTAACTAACTCAATATTTAAGTAATTTTTAGGCTTATCATCTGCATGAAGAGTGTGCATCACATTATTGAAAATGAATTTAACCTTGCAATGAAGCATGGAGAGGATAGCATGCATGTTATGAAACCATGGTCTTCCCAACAAAAAGATTGTAATTAAGGGGTCATGACATCACATGAATTGGGGTATCTAGGATAACCAGACCAAATTTAACAGGTAAATTTATGATTCCTATGGTCTTCTTAGCAATGTTATCAAAGCCACAAATAGGAATATTATTAGGCTCAATAGTGGTCATATCATCCTTAATAGCTTTTAACATATATAGACTACACACATTCAAACCAGACCCATTATCAATCAAATTTCTCTAAATAATATTTTTATCAATAAGAACATCAACCATAAGAGAATCATATTGGTTTTGCACTTCCTTAGGAGGCAAGTCATCTTGAGTAAACACAAATTGAGGAGGAGTTAAGACCATTTGCATACACTCCAAGAAGGAATTATTGTTATCTAGGCTAGGTGGTGGTATAGGAAGAGTAGACAAATATTTTTGTAAACCCTCATGATAAGTGGGAGAATTTTAAAGAAGCTCCCATAAGGAGATCTTTGCAAGAGTAGTGTGTAACTACTCCACTAGATCATAATCCTTACCTAAGGAGCTGGGCAATCAAGGTGCTTGGGGAAGCACGGGTTAAGAGGGAGGGAGAGAAGTAGGAACAAATAGAATGGTAGGTTAAGGATTATTTTGTGTTCAATAGGTATGTGCAACTGAAGTATAATTGGCTTTTTCCTTAAGGACTATAAGGGGTCCTTGGTTTGAAGGAAAACCCTTAAGAGTAATAATTGATTTTTGATGAGGACATCATGTTAGAGTTATAAGGGGTTTCGTGAATAGAACTAGTTTAATAGGCTCAATATTACAAACAATCTCACACAAAGGAAGCCATGATAAAAACCTATCATAAAGGTTAGACTAGAGAGATGTAGAGGAAGATGATGGAGGAAAAGATTCAATTAAGATCTCATTCATTACATCCAACACCTCACTCCTAGACACCTCATGAGGTTTACAAATAAATGCATCATCAAAGTACTCATAAAAGAGATTGTACATCTTGAAAGTAAAAAAAGTTATTTATAATGAGATAAAATGTAATCAAAGCGAGATTTTTTTGGTATTTTTATGTTTATAAATGTAATGCATGTAAAAGAAAGATTTAACTACCAAGATCAAACACGGAGGGTTCACTTTGGGCTCACCAAAATGTTCAAGGGGAAAATGGAATCAATGAGTATAATAATGCAAACTAGGTATGACAAGTTTAACACTTTCTCCCTAAGCCATTCAATACAAGAGAAAGAGGGGCTTCTGAGCAGAACTCTCAATATGATAAAGGTTAGAATAGAAAGAACACAAATGTTGATAGGGGATGTGCATGCTAAACCCAAGTTATATTAAGGAAGTATACTAGCAAGGTCTCTCTCATTAAATGTAATTCAATTATAAATATGTAATAAAGATGACAAAAATTGAAACAATTGATTAAGCAAGAAGTGTAAAATGAGTCTAGGAACCAAGTGGATGCAATCATCCCAATTAAGACACAAAAAAATATATCCTAACAAATAAAAAAAATGATAAGGTACTTACCTCTAAATGTGTGGTGGATTGTTCTTTTTTGTTCTAAAAATAGAAGATCTAGACTTGTAGCTAAATTTCCAACTATGGATCCCTGATCACGGCTAAAAACCCAGAAAATGTTGAAAATCTCAAGCTATCGAGAATAGGTTAACCATGTCACCATGTTCTAGAATAGGTCAACCAATTCATCATGTTTCCAAGGCACTTTTATGAAGTTGACTTGAGTTCTTCTGGTATCTCTTGCTTTGTAACTTCCAGATTTATAATTTCCCAGCTGATAACCTGCAAATCTGTGATAGACTATGTGTGTCTGGGTGGATATAAAGGGGTTTACCTTAGTCAACCCCCTATTTTGGTGGTTTCCACCTCCATGAATAGCCATTAGAAATTTTTTATGTATATATGTAGTTCTCATCAATCCTAGATTGCAGATCTAGAATGTAAAGGAGATATAAATGCTAAGAATCTACTTTATAAGTGAAACCCTAGCATGTATGTGCATGTATAAATGTGCAAGATATGAAGAGACAAAGATCAAATTTGAACATGGCATATAAATCATACCACACCCCCAAGGATAAAATACTCTAACCATCTTCATGATCCCCTTTCATCTCCATGATGTCATGTAATTGCTTGAGTTGTTGATGAAGTCCTCACTTTGCAATGAAAGAATAAGATATAGCCCTTATTTTCCACCTTGAAATTTCTCTATGTCAGATTGGGGTATCCAAAAATATTTTTAAATTTCTTCCATCATCCATCAACATGTCATCGTGTGGTAAAATAAGGATTTGGATGCCATTTTATAGTGAATTTTTAAAACTACCCCCACAGGAGCCGACTGCAATGAGTGGGAATTACCAAACTTTATAAATAGGTCTGAGCCCAACAAAATCCAACCACCTAGGATTAGGTTGAATTGGTTGACCTGTTCCTTGAGGTGCCAAGATCTTAGGTTTATAACCCAGCTTACAGATCAACAGGGATACCAGGTGTAATATGTATCAGGGTTTGATAATTCAAAGCTAAATT
Source organism: Chamaecyparis obtusa (assembly GCA_027943335.1). Lineage (NCBI taxonomy): Eukaryota > Viridiplantae > Streptophyta > Pinopsida > Cupressales > Cupressaceae > Chamaecyparis > Chamaecyparis obtusa. The sequence goes on along the minus strand of BSBK01003115.1, from coordinate 879,773 downwards.
TGGGGAAAATGGGGCTAGAAAGAGGATGCTACCTAGAAATTAGATCCTACCTCAGCCTATGAATGAAAACAAGGAAATCTAGGAGGAAGTGTTAGGTCCTACCTTAATTTTACCTAGGAGAGAGAGAGAAAAAGGGAAAGGGTGTATGCTCAAAGTGTAATTGTGCAATGAGAAACATACTAAAGAGGAGCTAAAAGGTCATAAATTGAAGTGCACCCAATTTAAGATGGTACATTTAGCCCCCACTTTAGCATTATATGAAACTACGTGCACATGCAAGCTCATGTAAGAAAAACATACATAACTAAAAAAGGATATGGCTAAGTCCTCATGCGTAATTCCTAAAAGAAAACATTAGTAAACACATATTGCAAAACCATAGGTTAGTGATAATAAAAAACACCTAGGCCTTACTAGAGAAAGTTGATGAAGTTTGAGGGTAGCTATATGCCCCCCCTATTTCAGCTTGCTTTTACGAAAAAAGGTGAAACTGGGTATTATGTTTACCACTACAAACTAAATAAGAGAGGTGAAGACAAATAAACTTCAAATCCATTCAAGATGACTTCTAAATGTTTTCGAAGGAACTTGGACAACTAAGTAACTGAATCACAATCCTGACATTTGTAACAACATACAAAACATAGCTACCAAACTCGAGATATGATTGAAAGAGAGACACAATAAACTAACATCCTAAACCATAATTTAGAAAGTAACCTAATTAATAGCATATATAAAGAAAAGTTACCTTTGTAAGAGCTCATTTGTTATAGTTTCTTGAAGGTGAATCAAGATGAAAAAGCAAGATGCTGATGAGAGAGGAACTATCACCAACATGGATGGAGATGCTTCAATTGGTAGCGACGGACGGTGTAGAGATAAAGGAGGTATGTCTCGATGCCCATTGCCTATTTCTATTCATTTTCCTTCTATTTTACTACTTTTTGTAGATGTAGGAAGCTATTGTACATGATGTAGGAAGCTATTGTACATGATGTAGGAAGTTATTTTTTCTTACTAGGTCAAGAAGTTGATCTGTTCCTAGGAAGTCACCTATTCCTAGGAAGTCAACATGTTCCTAGGAAGAAAGTTGAACTCTTCCCAAAAATTCATTCTATTCTTGAGAAGTTGACCTATGCCCTAGATAGGTCAAATTTCATAATTTTTAGTCAAAATTTGTTGTATGATTATCAAGTATTGATTTGAACCTTTTCATGTTGCCATTGTAGGAGTTGTCGATGATGAGGGAGCATTATATGTCAAATGTTATGATATATGTTTAGGAGCACATAGGAGAGCTAGATGCAATAGGTACATAGGTGATGAGAGACACCAGACTTTACTAGATAGCTTGACTTCATCACATCTGATTTTATAGGGATATGACTTTGGCATTGATGGAGAGATGGGATGAGGACACATGTTCATTCTATTTACCTATTGGAGAGATAATAGTTACACTAGAGGATGTGTACCATATCCTCCACTTGCCAGTTCATGGACCAACAGTTAGACCTTGGGAAAATAGTTCTCTAGAGGAGATTAGGAGAGATTTTGAGTACTGTATGGGTCTTCCATACATAGGCAGAGAGAGACCCGATCAGGTGAGCCTGAAGGGTATCTTACTAGGGTGGACTCCATTGCTTAGATGGCTCATACTTTATACTATGGATAGAGCAGTGATTTCTGATACAAAGGGTACTATTTTATGCACTCCTCTTACACGTGGTTTAACACATGGAGAGAGAGTCTACAATTTATACATGGGGATGGAGTATTCTTGCACACCTCTATTACAAGCTCAAGATGTTTTGGTAGGTACCAGAGACACAACTTGACTATCTACACAATCCTACATGTATGGGCCTTTGAGAATCTGACATGCACATGGCCTATGGGATGTCCCATAAACATAGTGATTGAGTTACCAAGAGAATTTTCATATCAACTAGGTTTCTTTTGGCAGTTTGGAGACACTTTGTACTGGAGGGTCAGACTAGACTGACTTGCAGGTAAAAACATTGTATGGAGGCCCTACCATCACATGATAGCATGGCCAGAGACAATAGTACAATTGAGATGGATGTAGAGATGGAGGCTTCTAAATGGAAAGAATGATTACATAGTGATTCCCTACTATTATGAGCAAGTGATGAGACAATTTGGTATGTAGAAGAGTCCACTAGCATAGGTGCATATGTACACTCATGGGAGAAGACACATATAGAGGCCAAGGGATAACCTCGACCAACCATTGATGACATAGAGTTGATAGATGCTAAGGGTCTAGATGATATCGAGGTTGTTCCTATAGTCGGGGATGCAAGGGTATCATGGGACTACTTACAATACATTAGTGTTTAGGGATTGAGACCTACATTCCCAGATGACTATCTGATTGGGGATCTAGGCCCTTATTTTAGGTCTCAACACATAGAGGAGTATGAGGGGGAGAAGGAGGAGGGGGAGGAGGATAAAACATCAGGCGGAGAGGCCATGGAGGTAGAGGTCAGAGATTATGCACTAATGACCGAGGTACCACCATCCCCTGTAGCAGCAAGGCCACTATGGTCTTGATCAACACATGCTACAATGGAGATACCCCATCATCCTAGAAATTAGATCCTACCTCATCCTATGAATGGAAAATAAGGAAATCCAAGAGGAAGTGTTAGGTTCTACCTTAATTTCTCCTAGGAGAGATAGAAAAAGTGAAAGGGTGTGTGCTAAAAGTGTAATTGTGCAATTCAAAACATACTAAAGAGGAGCTAAAAGGTCATAAATTGAAGTATGTCCAATTTAAGACACTATAGGAATAAGTTTCTTAGGAGAATATGTAGTTTCATAAAGACAAGAAGAACATGAAAAGAGAGTTAGAATTTTTGTCAATCAGAATGGGCGAAGAAATGGAAGCTAGGAAGACAACAAAAGTAGAAGGGAAAATGGAACATGAATCTCTACAAGCCAAAGATGAAGCCCTTAAATCCAAGGAGGATGAGCTATTCAAATATAAACAAGAGGTTGGAATATTGCATACACCACTACATGATAAAAATGAAGAGAATCAAAAGGTCCTAATAGATAACAAAAAGTTGAGATGGGGAAAAGAGAAATTGAAAGGAGAATTAAAGAATACAAGTGATTTGCTCAAGAAATTCAACAATAGTACTATAATACTTGATGAATAACTCAAGAATAAAAGAATGCATAGAAAGACTTATGGATTAGGATACACCTGTTATGAGGTTGGTGAATCTCTAGGTACCAAGAAGGCCATACAATATGACAAATTTTCACCTAAGGTTAACCAAGGAAAATCTGGTAAGAAACCCTATAAACTAGTTTGATTCAATTGTCATAAGGTTGGACATACTGCTAATGTGTGCAAGAACATTAGATCTAGTGTTAAAAGTTTTAGATCTAATGCTAGACCAAGAAAGTTTCATGGTTATTGTTAAAATTGCAACAAATATGTTCATAGAGCTAATAAATGCAAGACACAAGTGAACAATCAGAGGCCATATGTCAACTAGAAGGTCCTTATCATAATGAGAACCGATGGGATGTTACATGCTCAATTTTTCATACCTATGGTCAGATGGTGATCAATTGCAAATTGAGGACCAATAGAGGTAAAGTAGGACCTTGGAGATCAACTAGTACAATATATTATCATTTTCATAAGATAGGACACATGGAAAGGTTTTTTAGATCAAAGAAAAATAAGGTGAACCAATCGGTTAATCAGTCTGACAAGTAGAAGGGAAAGAAGATTGTAGATGTTGAAGAGACCAGAAGGAAGATGAATAAATTTTGGATAAAAAGAGTGGTGAGAAATCATTTGAAGGATCTGCATCTCCATCAGGTGTGGAGAATCCATCATCAAACTAAGTCATCTTTGAGTTAGGGAAGAAAAAATTGTTGAATCCATTAGAGACCCTCTAGATGCATTTGTGGCAAATTCTATTTACATATTTAGATGCATTTAGTTATCTTGAAGTTTTGTATACATTTTTGGTGAAATTCATGAAGTTTTGGTTGACCACTAACAATATTTGTAAAGACATATGTTATTTTTTTGTCAACCGATGATGCATTTAATGTTTGAGTGCGGTGGAAGATAAACGGTGATTTTAAGTCTTATTAAGCTAGGAGTGAAAGAAGTGACTTAAGACCAGATTGTCAATGATTGAAGTGATTGCAGAAAGTTTTTAAGTGATTTAGGTCAAGAAACTTGTGAGGGTTTGTATAAATCATTATGTAATAACTTAAAAGGTATTTATTGGATCTCTAATCTTAAATTCATTATTTTCAGAAGGCTACTCACATTATTATCAAAATCACAAAAAAACCTAGGCCAATATTCAAGAGACATCATAATAAATAAATGGAAAATGATCCAAAGGGTGCCCTAACCAACGTGCCCTATGGTGTAATGCATATGGAGGATGTTAGATCCTATATTCATTGCAAGATTCATTCTACAATATGTGGTCATAGAACTGACAAAATCTAAATGAGACAGGTGAGTGATGACCATTAATGATATCACAGATGAAAAGGTGAGGATTGTATCCATGGCGGTTAGATACAAAGTATTCTATTCAAGAAGAATATATATTGTGCCTACTACAATAATTCATAGTGCACAAAAGATGGTAAAAGAGAATTCAGAGTATGATTGCTGTGGTACGATGAGAGACAAGTTCTTTGTGAACATAGAGAAGATAAAGAAAGATAAAAGACAAGTGTTTAAGTATGACCAATTGATAGTAGGTTTGTTTTTCTATTTTTAGAATTTATTTCCTGGTGTTGGACCGGTTAATTATGTAGAAGGTACACCGGTGGTAGTTCAAATGGAGAATTGCACTAGGAGGCTTGGAAATTAGTTTTTAGAGAAACTATGGGGATACTTTAAGAATTTTCAGAAGAGTATGAATGAAAGAGAAAGGATTCCATCACATGTTGTTGAGAAGTATCAAGATGATATATGCTTTATTTTTGATACTGATACATGTCAAATGGAGGTAGTAGTCCCTAGGACTTCATGGGCCTTACCTATAGGTTATGAGATAGAAGCTAATTTAGCTATTGCTTATGCATTTCAGATATTAAAGAATCCCATTGATTCTATTCCTAAGAGATTTGGAACATATAGGGAGAAGCATCTTGAAGTTGCTGATACTTTGAATGCATTGGTCATTGAAAAAAAAGTAGGAAAAGAGGTAGAGAAATTATTTCTGCAAAAAGGCTTGACTAAGGAAGCCATTGATAAAGACAGAGAAAAACATGAAGCTGAGAAAGCTGGCTACTACTACTACTACTACAAATGAAGATGTATAAGTAGTTTCTTCTACAACCAGTAGTCTTAACCGACAGACAAACAAGAAGCACAATAGTCAAGAAGGAGAAACCCTCTCCTCTTGCCAAGACTCTAGTAAATAAAACTACAAAGATGACACAACCTGAAAGATCTAAGGAAAAAGAAGCTATTGTTACAAAGGTTGGTGGTAAAATTAATAAGGAGAATGAAAAAGGGTACAAGGAAGCACAAGATGAAGTAGAAGGAACAGAGTCTGAAAAAGAACAAAGAGAGCTTAAGGCACAAGGTAAGAAGTCCAAAGTGGTTGGTGCTCCTACCACTAAATCTGTTAAGCCGAATCTTAGTAAGTTTATCCATGTTGATAAAATTGTTAATGAAATCAAGAAGTGGGGTATACTTGGTGGTGTTAAAAATTATTAAGATAAGTTTAATGAACAAGATCAAAGGAAAGTTGAAGATGCTATTGTAGAAAGTATGAATAAGTTTATTCATGTTCTTATGCAATTACAAGGACAAATTCCTACTTCCCTATACAACAAAATTGAAGCTAGATGGAAGAGATATTTGAAGAAAGACAAAGAACTAGTTGAATATGTCTGGTGTATTTAAATACTAAGTTAAATGCATAAGAAATAAAATAAATTTTAGACAGAGTGAGACCGGATTTCAAGACTAAAATAAGAGTTACAAGATTGTTGATTGGTGACTCTCAATCAATATAGGATTAAATGGAAAACATTTTGAAGAAACATTTGGCCTTATAGAGGATAAGAAGGATGAATTGGAGAAAGTAGAAGATAATGATGATGAAGAAGTGTTTGCACTTGCTGATGATGGATGGACAAAAAATGGTGTGAAGGTCACACTTGATAATGATATTCTAGATGAGCCCAAAGAAAAAATGGATACTATAGGTGATGTTCTAGTCATGGATATTCATGAAGATTAGAAGGAAACAATAGAGGAACTAGTGGAATCTCCAAAGGACACACTAGAGAAACCCGGTCAAGATTTGACAAAAGATACATCAATTAAGAAACAAAATGAATTGGTAACAATGGAGATATTAGGTAGAAATGAAGAAGTAGAAAATGTAGATAAGGAGAATATTGTAGACATGGAGACTAGAAAGGTAACCACTATCTGTTCTATGTCTTCAAGTGTCATTGAAATGGATGAAGATATTCCTTCTATTAAAGGGAAAATTGATATAAGTTCCATGAGCCTAAACTAAAAGATGGATATTGCAACTGCAATTAAGTCTGAATCTAAGAAAGAGAAATTGAAGGAAGAGGCACAAATAATCCTGAATGCCAAAGATATTTTGTCTGAATTAGTGCCTGATGTATATTTTGATGAGAAGGCTACACCAATTGAAAAGTTGGGTCAGTTGGTTAGGAACCAGTGATAAAATGAAAAGTTTAGAGGATGTAGCTATTTTGAGAGTAGAGAATGATTATGAGAAGAGAACTAAGAAACTACTTCAGTTTATTCCATGTGAAAAGGTAAACTTGACAGCTACAATAAAAAATGAGAAAGAAGCTTTGAATGAAGGAGGTAAAATTATCACCTCTACATTAAATTTTTTACAATATTTGAAATATGTTGATAGGAAGAGATGTTAAGTTTAATAGGAGATAAGGGTATTAAGTTCAAATTTTGATCCTATCAATGGTTCGGTAACCAGTTTTGGAGCACAAGTTAGTGTAATAAACCATAAGATTAAGGTTTATAGAGATGAATGGGAAAAGTGGATAACTAACTTGTTTGAAATACATAATTTACCAATCCCTAAGGTGGATATCTTGTAGCAAGGAGTGAAAGAGGCAAAATAGGTTTCTATCAAATCTAGATATTGGTGCCCTTGTTGAATATAATTTTTGTATGCTTATACTATTAAAATATATCCTTGCATACTCATAAAAAATGTTATTTAAAATCCTTGTATTTTTTCTATTCCTTGGAAAAAGGAAAATCTTATATATATTAAAAAAATAATATATATATTATTTTGTGTGGTGGGGCAATCACCCCCCACCACATATTGTAGCCATTGCCGCCCGCAATGTACCCGTAGGTATCGTTGGCATTGCAGCTTGTAGTGTACCTACAAGTACCATAGGTAACTGCAATAGCCCATAGGTGGGGCTTGGGGATGTAGTGGGTAAATCCCATGGTCCCCTCCACTTTATTTGTTATTGTTTTTTTAAAAAAAAAATATTTTTAAATTAAATTAAGTTTAAACTTAAAATTATGATTATTAATAATTAATAAATATTAATATTTATTTATTTATTATTTAATTATTATTAAATATTTTTATTTAATATTCATTAAAATAAAAGATGTTCATATTGATTTTAATATTTATATCATTTTATAGATAGTAATATATGATGTTTTCTTGAATAGATATATTTAAATATTAAATACATTCATTTGGAGAAAATTTTATATTCAATCAACTTTCGTTATTGATTTTAATTGGTTATTTCTTTATTGTTGAATTGATTAAGTTTAATTAATTAATCATTCTCTTTTATAGATTGTGAGTTTGGTTACGTAGTAATTTTTGTGTAATTGGGGAATAAGTTGGCTTTCAGGAATTGTATAGTAGAGGTTCGGGGTTTATTTTCGTTTCTTGCTTATGTGTTCTGTTGCATACATTGTGAATTTGATATCATCTCAATCTTTATTTTCCAACCTTATTAAGTCTTAAGTTCATAGTTAATGTGAACACTTTGAGAGTGTATTTGTGATGTTATGGGTTCTGACAACTAGTATGTGTTCTTTGTGACTTTATGTAACCGATTTTCATCATTACGTTCTTTTATGGTTTATGAGCTTAGGGTAGGTTATCTAGGTGTATAGAGGGGGAGTGGCTTGCAATAAGAATCAGGGTCCACAAGTGGCTTCTAGGATCACTTATTGTAAGTAGCTTAATAAATTCATAACATAATACATTAAATAGGGTTTTAAAATGAATTAATAAGACTTGTATACCTAACCTATACCTTGAGCATTAGTACAGGTTGGGATGGAGTGTGAGATGATGCTTTCCCATCTAGTGAGATGTGTTCTAGCATAGTTAGTAGTCTTGTCTATATGAGAGGTTTACCTGATGTTGCATATGGTCACTTGAGTGTCAAGGTCCACAGTGGTTGCTAGGATCACTCAAGGGTTAATTGTATGTGATGAAACTTTTGGGATGTGAATCTTAGGTTTCCTACATGTGACGGGTGCCTCTAGATTAGTGTGTCTTACCTTTGTAGAATGTGTAGTTCATCTTATGATAGATAGCTTTTAGGATCCCTTATTTATATCTTGTGGTTTTGTAGTTGAGATCTGAGTGGGTCTAATGTTATCTCCTCAACACGGTGGGAGTGGACCTCCAGGTTCTACATTATTAGGTAGTAGTGACTCTATTACCATTTGATATTTTTGAAATTCTCATTCAGGTGTTGGATGATTCTTGATTCTATTACATTATTCTTATTCATAATTGGAGACTTGGTCTTATCTTTTATATATTTCTTTTGTTTCATGCATCAATGTATCAATTGTGATATCTTTCTGGGATGTTGTATATGTACTTTGTACTTGATTTATGATTTCATACCCTATAAATTATGTAGTGTATGTTGGTTCACTATGTACCTTATATTATATCATTTACATTTAGGTTCCATTTATATGAGTATGTACTTGTTTATTCATTTGCATTATGTGGGGAATGTATACTTGTTATTGTACTTAGCAAATTAATTTACGTAATTCTATGTTATGGAGCCCTTGAGATTGGTTAATTATAATCAAGTTATACTTATGTGTATGTTTCATCTTATGTTATATTTCTTCCACATTTTTATTCATTATTGTAGTGCAAACTTTTAAGAAAAAATTTATTATGTAAACTTAGTATCATGTTTTAGGTTAATTTATCTTGGGTCCCCTGATGAGGTGTTATAGTTGGCTTATTAGGTGTACCTCCAAGAGTAGAAGTTGGAGGTACAACAAAGGCATTATGAGGATCTTTCAAGGCAAGTGACCACAAAAGATAAATAGATGAAACTTTTTCTTGTCCAGACGCAAAATTTGGAAGCACAATTAGTTCCTTCTCCTAAACTTGTTATCCCAATTTTTAGAAGTCCTACTCTATTGTAGGAGCCTACAAAAAAGCAACAGTCCCACTCATTTATTACCTTTCCAAATATTTTTTGTGGAAAAGAGGTCCCCAGGTTCAATATACCTAGTTTCATGTAGAGTGGGCCTCCTAAAGCTACCATCCCAAGTTTTAAGGTCCCTCAACCTAATACTCAACTCCCTTTGCAAAAAGCCTCAACTATTCATCTCTCTTGTCCTACTATTTCACTCTTCAAGGGTGGACCTATTGTATGGAGAGTTGATGTTTCTCATGAGCTAAATGAGGAGGAGGTGAATCCTTCTTCGTGTGAGCCTTCATATTTTCATTTAGGGTTTTTTCTATATTTTGAAAGGTTGTTTGAGGGTTAAACACCAAAAAGGGGTGCAAAATTTTGTGACAACACACAATTCAACTCAAATATCCACACATCTATATACATTAACTTGGTCATCCAAAAATATAACTAGGTCGACTACAATAGATATAATAACTATTTGCATAAAGTTGACCACCATAAATACTTGTACTTAATGTGATCCACCCCAAAAGGTAAAGAGGACACAAAAATACCATAACACAACTTCCACAAAAGATTTAATCAAAGTTCACACACAAAAACATCATTGTATCCATTATTATTTGATCAATGTTGAATCATTCATTTGATCAAATGAATGATTCAACATTGATCAAATAATAATGGATCACTTTTCCTATCTCTCTTGTGCTATCAATTGAGCTTCTAGATCTTGGCATTTTCATTTTTTGCCTTAGGCAAATTATTACATGGTATGTGAGCCATAGGAGTTTCAATGTATGGCCATTGGAGAGCATTTGTCTCATATTTTGGAGGGCCATGAATCATATATAGAGGTGTAGTAGTTATTGGGAGTGTCTAGGGTGAGATCTGACCTTTCCATTGCGTCTGGGTGGCTGTTCCAGTGAATTTTAACTATTATTTTTTTTATATTGGGCAAAAGTCAAATTTGAGACAAAACATTTTGCAAATCAGACTTGGACAACCCAATTTGCAATTGGGTATGATTTTATTTTTGAAAATTTGTGGCACCTTTGTCTGGAGATATTTCAGAGCAGTTACTTTGATTTGTTACATGAATGATGACCACCATTACAGGCTAACTTACACCATCCTTTGTTTGGTACATGCTCTCCCTAGAATTTTGGATTAGGTGCCATGTGTACTTTATTCCTCTTCTTCTGCTTCCAGCTCCAAGACAACTGGCTTCTTCTATTTCTTCTTGATATTCTTTTCCCAAGCTGCCACATCACCATCAAATGGCTAATCAAAAATTTGTAGCTCTTGTAATGTCTTCAACTGTACCTCCCACTTGGAATTAGTGTTGCTCTTTACATCTGTGACAAACTTTATGTAGTCATTTTCAACCTTTATCAGGTTATTAATCATACTAGTACAACCCTGGACGTCCAAAGTATTGTCACCCTAAAGAAAAGCCTCCTGCTTGATTATTATTTGCTCCATGCTCAGCTTCCATTCATCTATATTGATTAAATTTCCATCATCCCCATACATCAAGGGTAGGTACTTACTGTAATCCTTGTCAAACATGGCCAACTTATCCTTCATTTGGTTAGAATTCCCTTTAAAAAACTTTGAAAGAGCACTCACTAATCCAATCTTCTCATAGACCTCAGTCACCACCTCAGGGATATTGGGAGTGTGTTCCTGCAGGGCATCAAGCTTTTCAAACAACAGACTCCTTCTGGACTATATGCTATAGAGTGGCTCCAAGGTAGCTAATGACTCATTAACATGTTCATTTGCCTTATGCAACAAGACAATTGATTGATGGACTAAATCCATCCTATCTTTTATTCTGTCCTGTTTATGTTGCACTACATCAATCATAGTTTTTAAGGTTGCTTCTAGCCTCACTTTCTCTAGATCTTCCACTGGCCGGTCAAGAACCTCTGCTTCTGGTTGAGGAGGGGCCTCAATTTGAAATGGAGGGGGAGACACTACCTTAGATGCTTCTTCAAGCTTAACCCTCAGCTCTTCCATTTCACCCTCCATTTTCTTGATCACCATGAGCTTTAAATCCCTGTCCTTGGAAACCTTCATTGAATTTTCAAATAATTTGTCATACCTTTTTGAAAATTGTATGGTTTTTGACTCATTTAGGTGGGCCAAGTCTATCACTGCCTTAGACACCTTAAGATCAGTGGTGTTCTGCACAGTCCAAACAATTTTATTTCTTTCCATTTTGTCCTCAATGCTTACCACAGATGGCTTGTTAGTTCTAGGTGCCAGAGACCAAAGTGCAACTGCTTGAGACTTGGGATCATAACCACCCCCTCTGATCATATCATCAATCTTCACTTCATATGAAAAGCTTCCCTCTGGCTTCCTTCTAATTTGATCAATGATAAAAGCAGAGGTCAAGTCCCATCCAAGAGTTAGAAGCATGTCACTTGACTTAACCATTTCTCTTGCTTCTTCCATAGTAATCCTCTCAAGACTAGGATCATATGATGTCAAAGATCTTAAAGTCTCCTCACTTGGTTGCATCCCCTTAGGCAAGGTCTTTTGCACTTCCTCATGTTTCCTCCAAATGAGGAAATCCTTGAATTCCTTGCTATTGATGAACTGGTCATCATTGAGAAAATCCTCTTGGTACAGTTCTCTTTCATCCTATCCCAACAACAAGGGTAAATCCCCTTCTTTTGACACAACCTTCTTGCCTTCTCTAATAGCCTTTCTCAGTTGATGATGGTATGCTCTATTACCAAGCACAAGAGCTGAAGCATTATCAAGTACCCTCTTCTATTTTTTCTTCTTAGAAGGCTCACCTACTTCAAGCCTCTATTTTTTCAATGGTGGCTCTGAAGTATCCCCTTCTTTCCATGGGTCTTATGTCAAATCAATAATTGGTGAGTCCCCACCTTGAGGTGGAATTTCACCCTCTTGTGAATCATCAATAAATTCCTCAAGCTCAGAAGTAGAATATTTTGTTGGCACCTCCAACTTCTCCTCAAGAAACCCTTCCAACTAATTAGACAAGGTGCCATGTGTTTCTATCATTTTTTCCATTCTTTGCAGATATGGGAGCTCAGGGAAAAAACCTCCAAAAGGAATTTTTGCCTTCCTCAATCTGGCCTGTATATCTAGGAGATCAAAATATTTGGTCCATCTTCTTCCTACCTCATCTAAGTCCAACATATTCCTTATCACATCCTCCTCATCTAGACCTTCATGTTCTCTGATCACTCCAATTCTAGGGATCAAGGTCATCCTAAAAATCTTGATGAAACCCTCAGAATCAACATACCGGCAGGTGCTTGTAGTCATCTTGAAATGATTTAACCAACTGCTAACTTGATCCAGTGCTCTTTTTCCAATCAAGAAGCTACCAATCCTGAATTGCCTCGGTGTGAAGGTACCCTTCCTATGAGGTTCTAGGTGCTCTTTGTCAATCCACATTAATTGCCAGATTAATTCCATCATAGCAAGCCTAGGAGGTACAAATATAGGAAGCATATGTGGGGGTTGGGGGCAGCCATAAACTTTGATAACTATGAAGTTATTTCCTAGGTAGAAATCTCCCCAATTGTGGTTCCCTGGCCATTTATCTTCATACTGCATTGGCCTTAACACCCTCAAGACCTTAGTTGGCAGCCTCACAAGATTTATTCCCAACATCTCAAGAATTGGGTGGACAAAATAATTCTAGAAAATAGTGAAGTTACACTCATTGGACGTATAATTCCAGGCCCTCAACCAATATTGCACATGGTTTGGATTTATGTAGTGCCTCCCTCATTTACCCCTTTGCGTGAATATCCTTATGGTGTGGTTTTGATTATCATTCTCGAAGGGTAAGGTCATGTTGGTCCCATGTGAGGGAGAATCCACTTGGAGGATTATTTTGGAGTGTGTATCAATGTTCTGCATGAACTAGGAGACATAGGATATGGTCTTGAATCACATTTTTGGAGACCCTTAGAGTAGGGATGAGTCATTCATATGGATACAGTGATTGTTACCCGCATAATGGTCGATGGCATCATGCGATGCTCTTTGTCGGATTTTCCTTATGTTTATCTTTTGAAGTCATGCCAGATGTTTTAAGAGATTCTACCTTGGTATTATCTTTCTACATAATAGACTTAGTAATTATAAATTTATGTTGTTTCATCATGATTTGTGTCCTAGTGGATAGAGGTTTGATTACCATTGTGATGTACTCTTTTCATATTACTTATACACTCAAAATCCTAGGATGCTCTGCGTTTAAAATAAGATTAATTGAATTCAATTGATCTTTGTGATAATACTATCAAGTGCATGTTTTATAGAAAATTTGTATTGGAAGAAGGTAGTTTAAATAATAAAAGGGTGAAATATATATATTCTAATGTAGTTAAATATTGTTTCCCGTGTGTATGTAATCTCTAGAAGAAATGTAGTAGGAAAGGTGTGAGTGTACCACTACGAAATGTTGAAATGTTTCTATTTGGATATGAATGCTTGCATAAAGGACTATTTGAATTTATTTTATGTTGAGACATGTATTAATAGAAAAGTAATTATTAGGTCCTGATGTTGAATGGGAGATTTTACATAGAACGCTTTGATGTTATAATAATGTAAGAAAAGTGAATCATTTGAAATGTAGCTTGTAAATAATTTAGGGCTTATTTTCACGCTGGATTATTAGGTCTTGACTTATGGTATTGATGAATTATTTAATTTAGAATACTATGCCATAATTTCATGTCTGTACAAGAAGAGTTTATGTGAGATAATCATGATTAATAAATTAAGTTAATTGATATATTTATGTTCTTGAAATAGCTTGATTTGAAATTTAGAATTGTATTATTGGAAGTAGGTGATTTTCTTGAGATAAAGTGTGGATGCAGTTGGACTATATGATGTACTAGAGTTTGATTATGTGACGATGGTATATGACTTTTACTTTCATGCTATTTATTAGGTCATGAGCATAGGGATCGATGAATCTTTGATTTAAGTATGATACCTTGATGTTACATTCATGTTAGGAAAATTTATGAGAAATGATCATGATTATTATGTTAGGTGAATTAACATGTATCATTTTATTCTTGATTTTATATGCTTTAAAAATGCAATGTTGAAAATGATGAGAATTAATATGAAATGCAGTTAAAAATTTATGATGTTAAGAATGTGATTTTTAGATGTATTTTATTCACACACACACGCACACACACACACACACACACACACATATGATATTTGACATTTCATGAGCTATTGATACTTTGTCAAGTGTGCAGGTAAGACCATGGAATTTTTGAGGGAAATCAAAGATGGATATTTGTAAAATCATGTTAAGCCAAGGTTATCTCCAAGGGGAGAAATTAACCTCATTGTAAAGTGTAATTTTTGCAAAGTGATGCATGAGTGTAATTCTTGAATTATGTTTATTTTACTTATTTATTTAGTCTACTTGGCATGCCATGTGTATTGTGTGTAATGTGATTTATTTGTGGTGTCAATTGACACATGTCATGTGAGTTGGCATGCCCAAGTTTTTAATGTGTGTGAGTGGTCTCTATTTTTAGGGGCCATGAGTGGGAATCTCTTTCATTTTCGGATTCAATCTTTGAGTGGTCTTTTGAGTGGCTTTTAATGACCATTTATGATAGTGGAGGTTAAAAATAGGCTACCCCATAGTGGTGTCATATGTTGGGGGTCAAATTTTGACCATTGTGATGCATTTTGACTATTTTTGCCCTTCCAAAAGATGCTCTTTTGAAAAGTGACGAAATTGGAAGAGGCATGTCAAGCCCACTCTTCATTTGAATTTTGAATTTGAATTTCCCTCTTTTGGTTTGATAGGTCTAGGGTTTGTCTTCTTAAGGAGATGGAGGGAAAATTGGTGGGCAATTGCCCACCCTCCAATTTTTGGAGACTTGAGAGTTTGTGAGAATTTTTGTCTTGATTTCTTTGAGGATTTTGGTGTTGCATAGCAAAGGAGGAGACTAGTTGGAAAGCTTATCTCAACCCTCTTGCCCAAAGCTTGGATCAAGGTTGGGTCTTGAATTCTCCAGTTCTTATTTCTATATACATTTTTACTTATTTTTCTATGTTGTATGAATGCTAGTTATTTATGTTAAGTTTATGGCTTCTTGTCTTTGCATGTATGTGTATCTTCCTTCTTTGTTGTATTGCTTTCTTTGGGGTGTGCAAGGCCAAGCTCACCCCTGGGAGGGAAGAGAGCCTTGATGGGTGAAGGGCATAAGTTGGGACTACTCTTCTAGTGTAGAGTCCTTCCTCTAGGAGGAAGGGGATAAGGCATGGATGTATGGGCATACATGTGCCATCTTTGTGTACACTTTTGGGGGTCATAAAGGTGTTGTTATGGTGATGAGTATGAGAAGGGTGGATAGTTGTTTCTATGGACTTGTGAAGGCATCTTGAGCAGATTTTAGAGTCTTGTTGAAGGATGGTATTCTATTGTACTTTGGCATTCTCCTAGTTGAGTAGCTTCCACCTTCACCCCTACTATGGGTCCAAGGTGACTCATGTTGTGCTAAGCCTTGGGAAAGGGAATTTGATGTTTATGCATTATTGCTCATTTTTGTTTGTATGTGCTTGATGTATGCATGTTGTAATCCTATCCATCTTTATTTCCCCTAGCTTGGGGGTGGCCATGAAATGGCCTAGGTTGAGAGGTGAGCCTCCATGGTCTATTTGTTTATTTTGCAGATTTTGAGAGACATATCTTGCTGATTTTTTTGGAGCTAGATGGAAATTTGATATTCCTCCTACTTGATATTTAGTTGTTTGGCTTTGAGCCCTTTGTGAAAGTTGTTATTTAAGGCTATGTTTAAAAGCCTAGCATGTGAGATGCTTGTAAAAAGATAGCTTTTTAATTTATTTTCCTCGGTTATATTGAACTAAAGTGAACATGAGAATGTTGCATTGATTTCCCTTATGTTGGAGTGAAATATTAGTGTTGATGTTTGAAGTTAGATGAAATGAATGTGAATGAGGAAGACTATCTCCTTCTATGACTAAGTATTCAAAAAGTTTATTTATGTATGTTTATCTAAGCTCTCCCTTAAAAGAAAAATCTATTTCCATTTGTGAGAAGTTTTCAATTAAATGAAATGTTTTATTATTTTGTTATTGATATGAAAAGGATAGCTTATTTATTCTCTTTATATTCTAGCTTAAATTGTACCTAGAATCAATTTCGTATATATATTTTGAGTGAATCTAAGGAAGGAAAATAGATTAATTTTATTATAGATAAAGTGGCCTTTTATTTAAATGTTTTCGTTAAAGTGTATAAATATCTATATGTTAATATAACACTGATTATATTAACATATAAATATTCCAATAGAATATACTCTTGTTTTTGGTTCTTTATTTCCTTAAAAGTTTACACCTTCTATGTTGAAAGGTTGAAATCATAACTCTTTAATTTTTACATTCCATTCAAAAAAATAAGTAAACTAAAATGGTTAAGAATATGAACCTTTATGTTTTCATTTCTCTTCATAATGTTAATGCTTCTTTTGATGTTGTTATCACAAATTTATGTAAATACATTAATAAACATATATATCTCATTAAATATATGTGTATTAATATACTACTTGTATTTTGTTACAGCAGCTATAAAATAAAACGTAACTTATTTAAATTAAGTTATTTCCTATTATTAGAGAGTAATGCTATGTATTGCACATAATCATATATATATTATTACATCTATATTCTGTCGGATATATATATAATAATATAATATATTTAATTACTACAGATTAGGGTAGTATATTATCCTAGATTCTTTCCTTCTTGTGCATAATTTGTCTAATAATCATCACATGTGTTATTATATATATATATACATATACATATACATATATATATATATATATATATATATATATATATATATATATATATATATATATGTATGTATGTATGTATGTATGTATATATGTATGTATGTATGTATGTACATACATAGATATATATGTATATGTATATGTATATGTATATGTATATGTATATGTATATATATGTATATATATATATACATATATATATATATATATATATATATATACATATATATATATATATATATATATATATATATATATATATATATATATATATATATGTAATACCCCAAAAATGGGCTATAAGTTAAGTTCATTAACCTCCAACATCTACAAATCAAGTGAAATCGACATCAAAGTCCTAACCTAAGGCACATCTAAACATCATCGAATCATAATTGATTATCTTAAATTCTGCATCGGGGAATATTCTTAGCAATATTCTTAATTATCTTAATTATCTTTAATTTAATGATTATTTGGCGATAAATCACATTTATCCTAAGTTTGATTAATTGAATATTTTCATATTTAATTAATTAGATTTAATACTGCCACTTAATTATTTAATTGAATTTAATTATATTTATTCCTAATTATTATTATTTAATTTTGACAATAAATCAAAATTCCTATCATTAATTGATTAAATTTTTATTTAATTAATTAAAGCAAGTTGTCATTATTTAATAATATAGTTTTTAATAAAAGTTTGATTAAATAATTGATTAACCCATAAATCAATTATTTATTTTCAAAAATTAGTTAAGTTGAGAATAAATCACTTTATTTATTTATTAAATCATAATTATCCATGTGCACATTCAAGGAACAGTTAAACTCAAATTGGAAAATCAATGCAAGTTGTTAGCTTTTTGAAACTCAACATCTTTTTGAGTTTTAAAGTTGATCTAAACTTCTAATTTGAGTTGAACTGTGCTTTTGCATGATTTTTGTGACTTAATTATCTTTATTTAAAAATAACTCAAAAATCAACCTGAGTTATTTGAGTGATTTATGGCTTTTTCTCATCCACCTCCAAAGCCCTGGATTTCTATAAAACCAAGGCTCAGCTCTTCATAATTCATCTCGCAAATTGTAAACTTACTCTACAGGAATCATAACATATCAGATTTGGAGAATTTGCACAATTGGAGCTTGAAAGATAAATTTGAGGATTCGAAGCTTTGTGAGATCAATTTCAAATTCATAGCTTTCATATTATTGTTAGAATTTTCATTCTCATATCATATCATTTCTAGATTAACATTGCATATCAATTTACATATTAGCATAGATTCATATCATTGTTAGATCAATTTCCATATTAGCATAGATTCATACCAGTTTTCATCATATTATTGCATAGAAAATACCAAAAAAAAAAAAGATTAATTGCATTCATATTTCATATCAGTTTGGCATTCAAATCCTTCATTTAGGTGTCTTCTAGGTCACTGATCTCGATAACAATCTGAGAACATTAATCTCGCACCTACTAGAAGACAGTAAATCACTTGGTTAAATTAGATTTCAATTTTGCACGATTTTGATTATAGCTAACCTCTAATATTTTACTAAAGTGTTGTGTCTACAGATCAGGTACAAAATTCACACACACATTTCTGGCGCCCACCGTGGGGCAACCCACCTTTACATGTTGGTTTTGATTTTTTTTTTTTGGAGCTAAAGCCCTAAAGTTTCAAAGATTTAATTTTATCTCTCAAATGGATTAAATTTTTGGACTAAATTTTTTTTTGTAAGTTGGAAATATATCAAAGAAGCTACAGTAAAAAATTTAGAATTTTTTGAGATGTTTTGAATTTTTAATAATTTTTTCTTGAAATTCTGGAAAAAATAAATATTTGACACAAATCAGCATATATTTTAGAAATTTTTATATTTTAAAAAATCTCTTTAAATTATACAGGGGGTCCATTCTTTGTATTTTAAATTTGGACACAATATAATAGCTCAAATAGTCAATTTACAAAAACTGGTCTGTTTTGATAAAATGGGTCTCTAGGGCACAAATGAAGAGATTTTTCTAAAATTTTTACATTTTTGGAAAGTTCTCTATTTTTTAGTAGGGGTCTTTATTCTGAATTTCTATTTTTGTGGCCAAAATCATATAAAAAAAAAAAGATCTTGTTGACTAGGTCAAATGCAGCAAAAAAAATAAAGTTTTGTGATGGGTATGCACTTATTTTTTTACATGGTTCAATGAATGATATGAGTTGTCATTTGGGTTAATTTCTGATTATTATTGTTGATAAAAATTAATTTTTAGAGCTAACTCTATGGTTTTCATAAGTTGAATATATTTTGCATATCTTGTTTGCTTGTTTGCTTGTTGGAGAGTTCGTCACTTGCTTGCATGAAAAAGCTCAACAAGAATTGCTAAAAATCAGGTAAAATATACTAAGCACATTGCAAGGATCCTAGGTGTTCTCCTTCATCTAATAACATTTCAATTTGGCCTTAAAATAAATCTCTCATGTGTTTAGCTTGAGTGTTTCTTTGGATGCTTTTTCTATGAATTTGCATAATTGAATACTAGGTTGTGACACCTTAAGTATTTATTAGCAGTCTTAGATTACTTGTGATTGATCTTGATTGCTATCTTGGGTTATTAGACTTGCTAATCTGCCGGCCCCTCATTCTGCCCCGTGGTTGCAATCTTAGCGCCATAAAGGGGAGGGGTCAACAGGAAAGAAGCGTTAAGTGTTCCACTTGGCAACTCTTTTGTGCTTTTAGGAACTCACTTGTTTTCTAAGTTGGGGACTCATTTTTAGCTTGTGTGAGGTGTTAAGTGTTCCACCTTGTGGACTCATCTCATATTTTTTTAAAGTGTTAAGTGTTCCTTTTTCTTCTTTTTGGATACTTTTGGTAGATTTGCTTTTGGAAACATACATCTATGCTCACATAGTAATTAGGCCCTATGAACACTATTTGTGATTCTTGAGAGATTGGATTCCCAGTGAAATCTTTCTTGATGACAAAATCCTTGTAGGTAGGGAGGATACTTAGTGTGTTTCACATTCAACTTGGTTAGTGCATCTTCTCTTATTGATCGATACATTCTCTCTTAGGAGAGGTTGATAGATCACGTGGGGTTGACATCACGAGCTTTGGTGAATCAAAATTGGTTAGTGCATCTTCCCTTATTGATTGATACATTCTCTCTCCGGAGAGGTTGATAGATCATGTGGGGTTGATATCATAGACCTTGGTGAGACAAACTTTGTCTTAGCGTGTCAAATTAATCTGCTTGCTTTGTTTGGTTAAAAGTGAAGAGGTATCAAAATCTTAGATTTGGAGCCAAGTCCCCTTGTGGTATCATACTATGAGTCACCTTTAGAGAGGGTTAACCGCAATGGACAATCCCTTCATAGGGTAAACTACGTTGATGGAACCTCAAGCGGTAATAGCCATTTTCACCGTGGTAGTGATAGCCGCTATATAAATGTCCTTGTGGAAGAAATCTCCATAGGTATGGTTCATTGTTGGGTTGTCAGATCTCCCTAGCAGCTCCTGAAAATTAAGTTCTCAGACTATGTCAAAATTCTGGTGTGCTGAGATTGGAGTTCACCCCTTTGGATCATAAAATTTGTAGAGTCAAACCATTACTAAAAACCCTAGCGAGGCCAAATTTTCATTTTATAGGGTATATGTGCATTATTGCAAAACATTTTAGAACGTACACAATTAGTGCTTCTGAGGATTAGAATGAATAAGTCACTTGATTTTTCATGTGCAAGGTTGCTTTTTCCCTTGTTCATTGTTTTCAGACATGCTTGAAATCACGTGCTTGTTGTTTTGCATGCTTGTTTATCTATCTGGTTACTGAAAATGGACAAATCTATTACAATCCTCAAATCTAGACATTAAAATTTGCAAACAATCCGAATCTGAAAACTCAAAATTTGCAAAATCTGAAGTAAAATTCTTTTCTGGAGTCAAAAGTCATCTCAGGAGGTTAGAAAGTCATATGAGTTTTCTCAAAGTGTCGTTTCATTGTTGTCCAACTATCATATGGTAAAGAACCCAGTGTCGTATGAGTCTTTTTGCCAGTTAAATTCAAAAAGTCAAATCCTGCTAGTAACTATCGTGTGAGTTTTTCAACTGTCATATGAGCTTTTCAACTATCATTTCATAGCATACCCACTATCGTACGAGTCTGCAAAGTGTCGTTTAGGAAATTTTTGAGAGTTGTCAGAAAATTGTCAGAATTGCCAGATATTTAGCCTTTTCAGCCTATTTCAGAATCTGTCGATCAAATCACCATGTCAGAAACAGAGCCAGTAGCTATTGAGAATCCAATCATTTTCCTAAAGTGGCCTTTTTGAATCCGATTCAGCCTTCTATTTAATCAATTTGAGTCTTTATCATCTTGTGTCAAAACCTTGTCATAACTATCAATCTTCAATCAATCAATCATCAAAATGACTAAGAATCTTCAATCAATCAATCATCAAAATGACTAAGTGTTGTGATATCTTGTCCGCTATCTTTTGGGAACCTACCCATACATCCAGGGCACAATATCCTTCATCCATGTCTAATCAAATCTTTAAATCAATCAAACCTTGACAAGGTTGCGTCATCTGATCATCTTGATTCAATTCATTCTTCGGTTATCTGGATCTTATTCTTTTGTTTCACTTGAGGTGAATGGTGGAGACTAGAGCTTCCTCTCATAAGAAATCTATCACCACTCTCCAAACTCCAACTCTTAAGAAACTCATCAATTTTGGTCTGTACAAGGACGACGGTCTTGGCAACTATCGATTGAAATCTGGTTACATACCTCCTCCATCAACTCACGGAGGTACTCAACATACCCCTCATCAATATAATCCAGGGAGTCCACAAACTCCTACCATGTCTTAAGCAGGGACAAATTTTGGCTCTCAAAGAGCTCAATCTCAACATGGTACAGATCAGGAACCCACACCTAAAGAAATTGCTCAATATCAAAATGATGATAACTTCAAATGAATGATGAAGCATTTCTTGAAAGAAGATAGAGAAGCATACTTTTTACAACTAGCTCATCAAAGAGATAAACTTCCTCCCAACTTTAATGTTGAAGATATCATTACGCATGAGGAAGAAACTCCACTCACAGCTATGATGAAATAGATACATGCTTTACAAGTCAAATTTAATAGCCTTGAGAAAGAAAAGGAACCCAAAGAGTTCTCCATGGAAGCTCTATGCCCTTTTCCTTTTGACAAAAACTTGTCTATGCCACCATTTCCAAAAAGAGTGGAGATGCCAAAGTATGATAAGTATGATGGACACTCTGATCCTCAAGATCATGTCAGAGAGTTTTGTACGCAATCCATGGAATTCATGCATGAACCGACCTATCTAATGCATCTTTTTCCTAGATCTCTGGGAGGAGCATCCATTCAGTGGTTTTCAAGATTGCCTTCTACTATCAAAACTTTTGAGGAGTTGATCAAATTGTTTTACCAGCAATACTCCTACAATATTTAGCACCCAGTCACCATGATCGATATCTGTAATCTCAAGCAATATCCAGGGGAACCATTCCTAACATTTCTCAAGAGATGGAGGAAGAAGTTCTCTTTATATGCCAGACCTATTCCAGAAATAGAAAAATTAGAAATCTTCATCAACAACCTTGTTCCAGAAATCAATTATCCTCTACAAATGCAAGATCATACATCTTTTGACAAGATGGTGGATAATGCTATCAAAATTGAAAAAGTGCTTGTAAGAAAAGGAGAAATCACACTTCAAAAAGACAAGTATGAATCAGGATCCAGTTCTAAAGATAAGAACAAAAATTGGAACAAGAACAAAGGCATCGTCATAGATGGCATTGTTGACACTGTCCATGCCCCATCAAAGGCACCAGCCTACAATCTCACTCTTGGCACTCAAGCCATTAAAGTGTCAAAACAAAAGTCTTCTCAACCATCTCAAAGGAAGCCAAAATTCAAAAAATGGGATAAACATAAAAAATTTACTCCTCTAGGAGAGTCTTTAGAATCAGCTATGAAAACTCTACTGGCTGATAACATCATCTCTTTACCACCAATCCGACTGAATGCTCAGGACTCCAAACCAATATGGTGGAAGGAAAATGAATTCTGTGATTTCCATTGGAGTAAAGGTCACAAAACTAGTAGTTGCTATCACTTGAAGCATACCATTCAAGATCTGATCGATAGTGGAGACATCACAATTGACAATCCCATGAGCAATAACGATCATATAGCATTCACAGAACCATTTTTGAAACATGGTCAAGAAGTTTCAACTTCTCAGCCTAATATGGGGGCAAAAGTCAACTATGCCTACCCTAGAAATAATGCTGTCATCAATATGGTTGAACCATGTCTCTCTGAAAATTACAATGTCATCACAATCGTACAAAGAGACAAAGATCATTCCTCAGCTAATGCAGTTACTCGATCACAAGCTCAAATGCATCTGAAAGGACAAATCCCAGATTCATCAAATGTCCCTAAGGTGCCATTCAATCTTTCATCTGCTTCTAAACAGAAGGCTACTTCCAAATCTTCCAATCCAAAGGATACAAGGCCTACATCTTATAGCATTATTCAACAACTCCAACACACTAATGCAAAAATCTCCATGTTTGAGTTGCTTCAAATATCTCTAGCTCATAGAGCCATTCTCGATAAAGCTTTGCTCGGTTCCAATGTTCTTGATGACATTGATTTAGACAAGTTCCAGACTATGGTTGGACATCTTACATCTCCATAATATATCTCCTTTTCAGAGGAAGATGACAACTCCTTGAGTCACCCACATAATCAGCCTTTGCATATAGAAGTCTTGATCCAGAACCATAGAGTCAAATGTGTGTTGATAGATGGGGGCGCTGGCCTAAACATTTGTTCTTACAGCTTGATCACACAATTGGGATTTTCAGAATTGGCTATTGATCCTAGAAAGAAAATAACTATCAAGGCCTATGATGAACAAGAAAGATCTTCTAAAGGCACCATTGTCTTACCTATTAGAGTGGGTCCAGTTATCAAAGATACCATCTGTCAAGTGCTTGATCTACCTTTGGCCTACAATGTCCTTCTAGGGAGACCATGGATACATGAAATGCAAGCTATTCTTTCTACATACCATCAATGTTTGAAGTTTCCTTATGAAGGAGTAGAGGTTACTATCCCCACAGATCTGAATACAACTTACAACACCTTGAAGGAAAGTGCAGATAAGCTTGTACCTAATAATAGAGAGTCTTCCATCGAACCAACTAAAGAAGCATCCACATCTAAAATGGAAGATCTTGCAAAAGAGGTTAATATCAAAGAAAATAGTATGGGAGAATATACTATCGAGCCAATCTTATCTTTGACATCTCTCCCTATCTCGCCTAAGTCTTATGGGAAATCTTTGAAACAATCCAAACCAGACTCTAAAGAACCTCTTGAAGCATATAAAAAGAATTTTGTAGTAGAACAAGTATCCAAGCAAGAATTTGAAGAGGATGAGGCTGTGCTATCATGGCTATACAAAGATGAACCTAAATCTCAAGTTGTTCAAACTAGTGACTCTGTAGTCTCCAAACTCCCTTCCAAGTCATATGGTCCAGGAGATAAATTAATAGCTAAGATGGGCTATTCAGGTCAAGGACCTCTAGGAGTTAGAGGAAAAGGTCTCGTGGCACCTCTCCCACATACTGGTAGAGAAAATAAAGATAAAGTCGGCTTAGGCTTTAAGAAGAAACCCTATCACCTCAAAGGTAATTGCTCCCATGTCATAGAGCAGATTGCACCAGGGGAACCTCTTCTTAAGAAAGAAGAAACAAAACCATCAAATAGTGATTCAAACAGCTCAGAACTCATCCCCTATGAAAAATTGCCTAAAGAGATCAAAGACCTTCTTGATGATAAAGATGATCCTATCAAGAGAATTAATGTAGTAGAAACACAAGAACCTACTATCAATCAAGAGATAGTTGCAACACAAGAACCAGCTAATCTCAAAAAAAATCAAGAAGAGGGAAGTGGTAGTGATTCTGAGACAGATTCTCATGAGTATGAATACAAATCAAAATCTGAGGGTAACCCTTCTTGGGGTATTCACCCTGACTTTACTCATGTTCTAAGATTTTCTAGAGATCCTGAATCAGAAGATGAATCTAATGACTATGAATGGGGAGTGATCCCAGAACCAGATGATCTTATCATAGAAAAACATGTTGATGTTATTCACCAATATGCACCTCAAACCAATGTAAGTCTAGAGCGAAAAGATGAACCTATCGAGTCTGATCCACCTATCACTGAATTGGACTCCCACGATGACATTGAGCCTATTCAAAAATTGGATGTCTTAAGTTGTAGTATCACCTTTGAACTTGAGCATCAGGTTAGGACCAATGATGACAGATCCATATCTGTAAACACTATCTCCCAATCTTTCCCTACTTTGACTATCAAATATCCAGAACCTATTGATCAAACCTCCACAAATCCGAGCCATGGTATTTATACCTTCCCAAATGACTATGCCCTTGCTTGCTACCTTAATGCAGTTGAGTCTATGAGTAATTCCATTAGTGAACCGAGCGTCAACATGACCGAGTCGGACATCAAATATCTTAGTCAGAAAAACAAGAATAAAAAGAAAAAGAAAAAGAGTTCTGAGGGTGAAAACCACTTTGTGGTAGTCTCAGACACTACAAAAGTAAAAATAAAAGATGTATCCAAAGGTGAAAATCTCTCTGAGGCACCTAAGGATGAGATATTTGATGTCCTTCCAAGTCATTTATAGGACAGATCTCCAGTTCTAATTGAGCTCACTCAATCCATCAATTTGGGTACAACAGAGGAACCACAATTGGTACATAGAGCACAATCATTATCAGAAGAAGAAAAGCAAAAATTTACAACATTCCTAATAGAGAAGAAGATCAACTTTGCATGGAAATATTTAGATATGCTAGGATTGGATCCCAATCTTATAATGCATCATTTATCTATAGCTCCAAATGTCAAACCCGTCAAGAAAAAATTGAGAAAGATGCATCCTCATGTTGCATTCTTGGTAAAAGCTGAATTAGAGAAGCTCCTAAATGCCAAATTCATCCGAGTTATTGACTATGCAGAGTGGATCTCTAATATTGTACCTATTTCTAAACCAGATGGCTCAATCAGAGTGTGCACAGACTTTCAAGATGTGAATAGAGCATGCCCTAAGGATGATTTTCCACTACCTAACATTGATAAGATAGTGGAAATGACTGCAGGTTTCAAGATGTATTCCTTAATGGATGGTTTCTCTGGATGTAACCAAATCAAAATTGCTCCAGATGACCAAGAGAAAACTACTTTCACATGTGCATGGGGCACCTTTTGCTGGAATGTCATGCCATTTGGGCTTAAAAATGTTGGAGCTACATATCAAAGAGCAATGACATCTATTTTCCATGGCATGATGCATCAAACTATGGAAGATTATGTTGATGATACTTTAGCAAAATCTATGATCAGAACTAAACATCTAAAGGACTTGAGCATGATCCTAGACAGAATGAAAAAGTTTAGTCTCTGACTAAATCCTAAGAAGTGTGCTTTTGGTGTCACTTCTGGAAAGCTCTTAGGATACATAGTTTCAAAGAAGGGTATTCTAGTTGATCCGGCTAAAGTCAAGGATATAATAGAGATGCAACCTCCCATGAATATCAGTCAAATAAGGACGTTGCAAGGAAGAGTTCAATCTATCAAAAGATTCATATCACAGCTAGCGGACATATCACAGCCTTTTACAAAAACATTACATAAAGGTGTGACCTTTGCATGGAATGAAGAATGTGAGTACAACTTTAACCATATCAAGAAGTATCTATCAAATCCACCTATCTTGATGCCTCCTATTCATGGGAAGCCATTGATCTTATATGTCTCCACAATAGCCACATCACTGGGGGCATTGCTAGCGCAACATGATGAAGAGAAAAAGGAAAGAGCCATTTATTATATAAGTAGAACATTGGTGGCGTATGAAAAGAACTATTCTATGATTGAGAAAGCTTGTCTTGCTATGATCTCTGCATCACAAAAACTGAGACACTATATGTTAGCTCATACCACGCATCTAGTAGCAAAAATTGATCCACTAAAATACCTACTAAGCAAGACTACCCTCACAGGTAGACTGGCTAAATGGGTCATGCTTCTAAGCAAATTTGACATTGAATATGTTGAAAGAAAAGCTATAAAAGGTCAAGTTATTGCTGATCAACTAGCAGATGCACCCATGTTTGATGACACACCAATGCAAATGGAATTTCCAAACTCCTCTATTATGCACCTATCTTCTAGAGAATGGCAATTGTTCTTTGATGGCTCCTATACACATAATGGATCTGGAGCAGGCATATTGTTCATAACTCCTCAAGGATACTCCATCCCAAAAGCATTCAGACTAAAGTTCCCTTGCACAAACAATATTGTAGAATATGAAGCCCTTTTGAATGATATGAAAATAGCAATTGAATGGAGAGTAACAGAGCTACACATTCATGGAGACTCTCAACTTGTTATTCATCAAGTCAATGATGTGTACCAAACTAAAGATGAAAAGCTCATTCCTTACAAGAGAATGGTAGATGATCTTAAGAAATATTTCATATCTATCACATTTGAGCAAATTCCTAGAATGGAGAACAAGGCTACCGATGCAATGGAAACACTATCTACTTTATTATAGCAGCCTGAACATGAGCTACACTATGAGTTCCTGGTGGAAGTACTATCTTATCCTGCATATGACTCCCCCAAAACTTGCATGATCTGCACTATTGTAGGTCATGATTTATCCCAATATAAACACCTATTTTCCTATCTCCAGGACCAAATCATCCCTGATACCTTCAACTACCATGAAAAGAGATACCTTATCCATAATGCCTCCTGATATGTCATCATTGGTCACGATCTATACAAACGAGGTCTAGATGGTATGCTACTTAGATGTTTAGAATGTGAAGAGTCTCAACATGCATTAGAGGAAGTCCATGATGGTATTTGTGGGTCACACTCGAATGGTTTAACACTAGCTCGAAAACTTATTAGGGCTGGGTACTATTGGCCTGAAATGGAGAAAGAGGCTATCAAATTTGCTAAGAATTGTCAAAAGTGTCAAGTACATGGCAACCTAATTCATGCTCTAGGGAGGGATCTAATTCCCTTTACAACACAATGGCCTTTCCATCAATGGGCATTTGATCTTATCAGGATGATTCATCCTCATTCTTCTAACGGACATACCCATATAATCACAGCCACATATTATTTTACAAAATGGGTAGAGGTAGTCCCTTTGACACAAGCAATAGGGAAACATATATCTATGTTCATATTGAACTATACCATATGCAGATATGGGATACCTCATTCCATACTCACAGATAACGGTGGGCAATTCAGGAATAAAGACCTAGATGATCTATGTGCCAAATTCAAGATCACCCAACATTGGTCTTCTATCTACTATCCACAAGGGAATGGCCAAGCAGAGGCTTCTAACAAAAATATATTAAAGATCTTGCACAGAATAGTAAACAAAACTGGCAGAGACTGGCATCTCATGATTAATCCAGCTCTATGGGCCTATAGAACAAGTATCAGAACACCTACAGGGGCTACACCTTTCACTTTAGTTTATGGGTCTGAAGCGGTACTGCCTATTGAGGTTGAAATCCCATCACTCAGAATTAGAATGCATGGTCTAGTGACTGATGATGACTATAGAGTGTCTAGGTTACAAGAACTGGAACTACTAGATGAGCACAGACAAGTAGCATATAATAATCTCAGAGTATATCAGAAGAGAATGTCTAGAGGCTACAACAAGAGAGTCAGACACAAAGAATTTCAGGTTGGCGATCTAGTCTTGAGAGAAAATCCTAAAAATCAATCCCATCGAGAACGCAAGGGGAAGTTCGAACCTAATTGGCTGGGTCCCTTTGTCATCACTGCTACTTTTGGCTCTGGCGCCTATCAACTCTCAATGAATAAATGAGAACAGCTCCAAGAACCAATCAACGTTCTCCATCTGAAGAAATTCTACGCCTAAGGCATTCAGTCTATGGTAAAATGTCCTAAAAAAATTATTAAAAAAATTAGAAAAAGTCCTGAAAAAATGAACATCTTGGTGAAAACCTAGCAATAGGTGCTTGATGATTCACAAAAAAAATAAAAAATATCATAAGTACAAAAAAATTAAAAAAATGAAAAGTACAAAAAAAAATTGAAAAAATTAAAAAATGAACAAAAAAAAGAAAAAAGAAAAAAAGTGCCTTGGTGAAAACCTGGAAACAGGCGCTTTGGTAGCAAAAATAGAATCTCTTCCAAGATGGTGAAAACCTGGCAAACGGGTGCCACTTGTTTCAAAATGCTCCATCTATCAATGAATCTTGGTCTTTCCCAGCTTTTAGTCTTGCTTTAGTTTGTACATATCTCCTGGTTTGTTTTTGCATTTCCAGTTTTCAATAAGTCAGTTTGTACACCAATCAGCTCCAACATCTGTATCCTATCAATGTTCAAACTTGGGGGCAATCAATGTCATATCCTATGGTCTCCGGTGTATCTGAGATGTGTCATATCCAGTCAGAGTCCTTTTGAAGCTTCATTTGAGTCAGTCAAGTCTGTCTTGTCTCCAGAAAGGATTTTGCATCTATAACAATGCAATCAAACACAAACTGAAAATGATCTATGCTTTTTTACATGCTTTTATCTCCTTGTATGCTTATTGATTCACATTGAGATTTTTGCATATTGTGTCCCTTCGAGCTCTTCGATGATGTCCTTTACAGGATTTAGAGAGTGATGACTGGGGGCATAATCTTTTCTTTGTTTTCTTCTTGTATGTGAAAATCTAACAACTTTGGAAATTCTAGATTGAAATGGTGTCCGACTGTAAGAGCCTCTATCTCAAATTGGATGGCCATGCGTACCTCAACCATTGATACCTAAAAAATTCAAGGAAGTTTGATCAAGGGTGCTCCCCTTAATACCACAAACACATAACAGAAATAGAGAAACAACAACAATATGCAAGAACAAAAAATTGGCTTCTTATTATCTCCACAAATGTGGAATTACAAACTTTCAGAATTAGAATATGCAAAGCCACATGGGCATTCCGTTACAATATTCTGTAGGACAAAGCCTCGAACTATTACCCATAACTATTCTGAACTGCCTAAGACAATAATACAGCCTTCCATATATAGACAATCTTCCACTGCCTGGGAAGGTTCCAGAATTTTAGCCAATAAGGCCGACCAACTTAAAATTATTTTATTTTACATTTTATTACATCATAGTCGGCTCAAAATAACTTTTGAAACCCGAATAGAAATTTTGAAGAAAATTATTTTCTGCCATTTCAGGTGGCCCAACTTCCGAAGACCATAAGTCATCACCAGTTGACCCGCTCGGCTATTATAACCCCATTTCGGAAATGCCACGAAGCGCTCTACAGGCTTGACCCGTGCAAGCACCCGTCATTGAAATTTTTGACCTCATCCGGGGCCTCTAAAGCCTTCAAAACTGAGTTCAAAGTTTCTGTACCCTGCTGCCAATACCGAAAATCTTCAATATCTTCAAAACTGCACCTGATCTAGCCATGAAACTTTGCTGGCAGACTTATATGACCAAAATGAACCTCCAAGAAAGAAATCAGATCATTCTGAGCACATACAAAAATTACCAAAAATAGTAACTTTCCATAAATAACAGCTCTGCACAAAATAGCCCTTATTGAATATAAAAACAGAAATATTTTTGGGTGATGCAAGATTGCTCTTACACCCAGGATGCTCTGATAAACTTTCTATAAAAGCTAGCTAGACCATGAAAAGATCTTACCTCAGTAGCACTCTTTGGAGTAGGCCATTCAAGGATAGCCTGTACCTTCTCTGGGTCCATTTTCAGACGTTCTGCTGAAACTACAAATCCCAAATATACTAACTCTTTCTTCACAAAACTGCACTTTTTCAAATTAATCAACAATTTCTTTTCTCTCAGCTTCTCAAATACCATACGAATATGCATCATATACTCATCTAATGTCTTACTAAAGATCAAAATATCATCTAGGTAAACAATGACAAACTTACCCACAAATTCTTTCAGAACCTCGTTCATGAGCCGCATGAAAGTGCTCGGTGCATTGGTTAGCCCAAAAGGCATGACTAACCACTCATATAGTCCTTCCTTTGTTTTGAAGGCAGTCTTCCATTCATCTCCTTCTCTTATCCGAATCTGATGATATCCACTCTTCAGATCTATCTTTGAGAAATACACAGCTCCACTCAAACAGTCCATAATATCATCCATTTGTGGCAATGGAAACCTGTACTTGATTGTGATCTTGTTTATTGCCCTAGAATCTATACACATCCTCCATTCTCCATTCTTCTTTGGTGCTAATACCGCTGGTACAGCACAGGGACTCAGACTCTCACGGATTAATCCTTTCTGTAACAGTTCATGTACTTGTCTGTTCAACTCCTCACTTTCTACAAGTGTCATTCTGTGTGCTGCCTTATTCGGCAAACTCACTCCTGGGATCAAGTCCATCTGATGACTGATCTTCCTGACTGGTGGTAATCTATCAGGCACGTTATCGGATACAATATCCTGAAACTAATTCAACAAATTTGCAACTTCTATAGGAACATCTTCTACTTCCTCTTTACCAGCTTTTGGAATTAAAGCAAAACATACATGCTCATGCCTCATACCATCTAGGAATTTCCTTCCATCAACAAATGTTATTCTTGCATTACCACATACCTTTTCTTCGGTCTCCTTCAATGGCTTTAGCTTATGTCGCACTCCATCCTTTGTCAGGGAATAGGTATTCGCACGACCATCGTGTACAGCACATCTGTCAAACTGCCACGGTCTACCCAATAACATATGACATGCATCCATAGAGATGATATCACATAGTACCTCATCTTGGTACCCGCCGATCTTGAACTTCACTAGGCATTGTTCTTTGACCATGACCTTGTGGTCATCCTGTACCCAGGCAATCCGATATGGATGTGGGTGTTTCTGTCTCTTGAGCTTCAACTTTGTCACCATCTCTTCTGACACCAAATTGTCAGTGCTTCCACTATCAATAATCACATCACAACATTTACCTTCACACTTGCACCTGGTACGAAACAGGCTCCTCCTTTGCTCAGGTTCATTCTCACCACTCAACAGGACTCTTCTATTAATCAACATTGCTCCTCTTTCAGCATCTTCAGAATTTGATGATCTGGCATCTTCATCTACATGTGCAACTCTAGCCTGGCCTTCATTTCTCCTTTCTGTTCTGCCTTGGCGCTGAGGACATTCAAATGCCCTATGACCTTCTTCTCCACAGTGAAAACATGTTCCACGGAAGCCACCTCTTCCAGATCCTTGTCCTCTTCCTCTTCCTCTCTGATCTCTATTATTTTGATCCTGGAAGCGATTGGAATTATTTCCTCACTGATTCTGACTACTAATGGCCTCATCCTTCTTTTTCGGATCCTCATTTCGGCCACTATATGACCGTCCACCAGATCATCCACCGTGACCTCTTCCATTTTGTCTGCTCTCAAACTTCTTGTTCAGCTTTTCCTCTATTTTTAAGGCAAACTGGTATGCCTCTTCAATACTGTTCATTCGAACCAGATTAGCTCATCCTGAATGCTTGGCCTTAACCCATTAAGGTATCGGGCAACTTTCTCCTTATCAGCTTCTACGTGGCCTGTTCTGATGAGAAGTCGATAGAACTCCTCTGTATACTCTGAATAGATCTTCCTGCTTGCTTCAAACTCTTCATTTTCTTTAGTAGGTCAAGCTCATAATCAACAGGAATGAACTACCGCTTCAATTTATCCACCATCCGATCCCATCTCGTGATTTTCTCCTTTCCCCTTCTATTTCGCTCCAACTGAATCTCTTGCCACTATATCTTCGCATGACCTTTCAGTCTGGCTTTTACAAATTTGACCCTATCAGGATCCTCAACATCTTCATACTCAAAATATTCCTCACATTCGTTGATCCAGTCGATCAATTCTTCTGGGTTAAGATTTCCAGAAAATGTAGGAACCTCAATCTTAGGTCTTTTCCCAATATTAGAAATGGCCCGAAAAAGACTTTCTTCCTCCTGGTTCACAATTTTGACTTCTCTTTCTTGATATTCTTCTTCAGCTTCATCCTCGCTTTCATCTCTGACATTAAGATTCATTCTTCTGCGAATCTCTTCTTGCAATGCTCGCACTTGTCTCTGCAGCTCTCTAACCTCAGGTGTTACAACACCAGCTCTTCCGCCACGTTCCCTTCGTGGAGGCATTTTCGCGATGCGTACTGAAACCCTAGCCACGGTCCTGGTGCAAACTACCTCACGGTCGGCAATCTGTTTACACACTCAAGAACTCCTGCTCTAATACCACCTGATGAAGGGTGCTCCCCTTAAGACCACAAACACATAACAGAAATAGAGAAACAACAACAATATGCAAGAACATAAAATTGGCTTCTTATTATCTCCACAAATGTGGAATTAAAAACTTTCAGAATTACAATATGCAAAGCCACATGGGCATTCCCTTACAATATTCTGTAGGACAAAGCCTCGAACTATTACCCAGAACTATTCTGAACTGCTTAAGATAATAATATAGCCTTCCTTATATAGGCAATTTTCCACCGCCTGGGAAGGTTCCAGAATTTTAGCCAATAAGGCCGACCAACTTAAAATTATTTTATTTTACATTTTATTACATCATAGTCAGCTCAAAATAACTTTTGAAACCCGAACAGAAATTTTGAAAAAAATTATTTTCTGCCATTTCAGGTGGCCCAACTTTCGAAGACCATAAGTCATCACCAGTTGACCCGCTCGGCTATTATAACCCCATTTTGGAAACGCCACGAAGTGCTCTACAAGCTTGACCCGTGCAAGCGCCCATCACCCAAATTTTTGACCTCATCCGGGGCCTCTAAAGCCTTCAAAACTAAGTTCAAAGTTTCTGTACCCTGCTGCCAATACCGAAAATCTTCAATATGTTCAAAACTGCACCTGATCTAGCCATGAAACTTTGCTGGCAGACTTATATGACCAAAATGAACCTCCAAGAAAGAAATCAGATCATTCTGAGCACATAAAAAAATTACCAAAAATAGTAACTTTCCATAAATAACAGCTCTGCACAAAATAGCCCTTATTGAATATAAAAATAGAAATATTTTTGGGTGATGCAAGATTGCTCTTACACCCAGGATGCTCCTGCATCAGACACCCGGGGTAATTTGAGAAGTGACCCTGTCATGACTCAGACGTGCAGAGGAAACCAAGACGGTTAACCTCCTTCTTTGTTAGCCATGATGAATATTCAACAGGTCATCCTTTCCATTTGACCAAATATTCTTCATATGTCCTATTCCTTGTGCTTCTGCCAACACGACTGTCTAGTATGTCTTCAATCTCCTTGATATCTGAACTGGTTGTTGAAATATTCCATTGTGCTGCTGCAACCTCATCTTCAACACCTCCTTCATGATACTCTGTCAAATCTGAAATGTTAAACACTGGTGAAATATTCAGCTCACTAGGCAATTCTACCTCATATGCATTTCCTGAATCATGCTTCTTCAATATCTTACATGGTCCAAACTTCTTCATTTTCAACTTGTTATATGTACCAACTGGAAATCGCTCCTTCCGCAAATGAACCATGACTTCATCACCAACCTGAAATTCCTTATGCCTCCTTTTCTCATCTGCCTTAGCCTTATACCGTGCATTCATCTTGGTAATATGCTTCCTCACCTCCTCATGGATGTTCTTCAAATATTCTGCAAAATCCTCAGTCTCAGCACTACTTATTTCTCCTTTATCTATCTTTCTCAACTCAGATGCATTTCTTGGACTACTTCCATATATAATCTAGAATGGTGATTTACCAGTGCTCCTGTTGACAGAATTATTGTATGCAAATTCTGTCTGTGGTAAAATCAAATCCCATCCTGTTGGCTTATCTCCAACCAAACATCTCAGCAGATTTCTCAAACTCCTATTCACCACCTCTGTCTGTCCATCAGTCTGTGGGTGATGTGATGAACTGAACTTCAAATCTATCTTCAACTTCTTCCATAATGTTCGCCAGAAATATCCAACAAACTTAGTGTCCCGATCTGAAACTATGGTATTTGGCAAACCATGAAGTCTCACTACTTCTCTGAAAAACAATTCTGCTACATGAACAGCATCATTAGTCTTCTTGCAGGGAATGAAATGTGCCATCTTTGAAAATCTGTCAACCACTACAAAAATTAAATCATGTCCCCGCTGAGTCCTCGATAAACCAAGAACAAAGTCCATGCTGATATCCTCCCAAGGCTTCTCTGGTACGGGTAATGGCTGATACAACCCTGTATTCTGCTTCACTCCTTTCGCCATCTGACATACTCTGCAACTCTGTACAAATTTTTTCACATCTTGCTGCAATTGTGGCCAATAATAATTTTCACTAACCAAAGAAAGGGTTTTGTCACGACCAAAATGTCCAGCCAATCTTGCGCTATGCTTCTCCTTGATGAGATTCTCCCTCATAGAACTTCGTAGAATGCACAACTGACTTCCTCTGAATAGCATATCATCTTGGATGATGAAATCCAACCATTTCGTCCTGTCTAGAGTAACAGGTTCTGTACAAGCTTTCCAAGCTTCACCAAAATCAGGATCCTCTGGATACAAATTCTTGAGTTCCTTGAACCCAACCACTTCAATCTGCATTTCTGTCAACAATAGTTGCCTTCCGCTAAGAGCATCTACAACCCTATTAGACTTTCCACTCCTGTGTTTCAAAACAAATTTATAACTCTGCAAAAACTCAACCCATTTCAAATACCGGTGATTCAACTTTCCTTGACTATTCAAATATTGCAAAGCTTGATGATCAGTATACAAAACAAACTCCTTAAGAAGCAGATAATGTCTCCACTTCTTTAATGCCTGAACTATAGCATAAAATTCCTCATCATAAATAGAATATTTCCTCTTGGCATCATTTAACTTCTCACTGAAATAAGCAACAGGTTTACCTTCTTGGCTCATAACAACTCCTATTGCAGTACCACTAGCATCACAATCTACTTGAAACACCTTATTAAAATCTGGAAGTGCTAAAACGGGTTGTTCTGTAACTTTTTGTTTCAACAACTGAAAACTATTTTCTGCCCCATTAGTCCACTTAAACTTTTTTCTATCCCCTCTCATTGTTTCAGTCAAGGGTCCACAAATACTGCTAAAATTTCTGATAAACTTTCTGTAAAAGCTAGCTAGACCATGAAAAGATCTTACCTCAGTAGCACTTTTTGGAGTAGGCCATTCAAGGATAGCCTATACCTTCTCTGGGTCCATTTTCAGACCTTCTGCTGAAACTACAAATCTCAAATACACTAACTCTTTCTTCACAAAACTGCACTTTTTCAAATTAATCAACAATTTTTCTTCTCTCAACTTCTCAAATACCATACAAATATGCATCATATGCTCATCTAATGTCTTACTAAAAATCAAAATATCATCTAGGTAAACAATGACAAACTTACCTAGAAATTCTTTCAGAACCTCGTTCATGAGCCGCATGAAAGTGCTCGGTGCATTGGTTAGCCCAAAAGGCATGACTAACCACTCATATAGTCTTTCCTTTATTTTGAAGGCAGTCTTCCATTCATCTCCTTCTCTGATCCGAATCTGATGATATCCACTCTTCAGATCTATCTTTGAGAAATACACAGCTCCACTCAAACAGTCCATAATATCATCCATTCGTAGCAATGGAAACCTGTACTTGATTGTGATCTTGTTTATTGCCCTAGAATTTGTACACATCCTCCATTCTCCATTCTTCTTTGGTGCTAATACCGTTGGTACAGCACAGGGACTCAGACTCTCACGGATCAATCCTTTCTATAACAGTTCATGTACTTGTCTGTTCAACTCCTCACTTTTTGCAGGTGTCATTCTATGTGCTGCCTTATTCGGCAAACTCGCTCCTGGGATCAAGTCTATCTGATGACTGATCTTCCTAACTGGTGGTAATCCATCAGGCACGTTATCGGATACAATATCCTGAAACTCATTCAACAAATCTGTAACTTCTACATGAACATCTTCTACTTCCTCTTTACTAGCTTTTGGAATTAAAGCAAAACATACATGCTCATGCCTCATACCATCTAGGAATTTCCTTCCATCAACAAATGTTATTCTTGCATTACCACATACCTTTTCTTCGGTCTCCTTTAATGGCTTTAGCTTATGTCGCATTTCATCCTTTGTCAGGGAATAGGTATTCGCATGACCATCATGTACAGCACATCTGTCAAACTGCCACGGTCTATCCAATAACATATGACATGCATCCATAGAGATGATATCACATAGTACCTCATCTTGGTACCCGCCGATCTTGAACTTCACTAGGCATTGTTCATTGACCATGACCTTGTGGTCATCCTGTACCCAGGCAATCCGATATGGATGTGGGTGTTTCTGTCTCTTGAGCTTCAACTTTGTCACCATCTCTTCTGACACCAAATTGTCAGTGCTTCCACTATCAATAATCACATCACAACATTTACCTTCACACTTGCACCTGGTGCGAAACAGGCTCCTCCTTTACTCAGGTTCATTCTCACCGCTCAACATGACTCTTCTGTTAATCAACGTTTCTCCTCTTTCAGCATCTTCAAAATTTGATGATCTGGCATCTTCATCTACATGTGCAACTCTGGCCTGGCCTTCATTTCTCCTGTCTGTTCTACCTTGGCACTGAGGACATTCAAATGCCCTATCCACAGTGAAAATATGTTCCACAGAAGCCACCTCTTCCAGATCATTGTCCTCTTCCTCTTCCTCTCTGATCTCTATTATTCTGATCCTGAAAGCGATTGGAATTATTTCCTCACTGATTCTGACTACTACTGGCCTCATCCTTCTTTTTCGGATCCTCATTTCGGCCACCATATGACCGTCCACCAGATTGTCCACCGCGACCTCTTCCATTTTGTCTGCTCTCAAAATTCTTGTTTAGCTTTTCCTCTACTTTTAAGGCAAACTGGTATGCCTCTTCAATACTGTTCATTCGAACCAGATTTAGCTCCTCCTGAATGCTTGGCCTTAACCCATTAAGGTATCGGGCAACTTTCTCCTTATCAGCTTCTGCGTGGCCTATTCTGATGAGAAGTCGATAGAACTCCTCTGTATACTCCTGAATAGATCTTCCTGCTTGCTTCAAACTCTGCATTTTCTTCAGTAGGTCAAGCTCATAATCAACAGGAATGAACTGCCACTTCAATTTATCCACCATCTGATCCCATCTCGTGATTTTCTCCTTTCCCCTTCTATTTTGCTCCAACTGAATCTCTTGCCACCATATCTTCGCATGACCTTTCAGTCTGGCTTTCGCAAATTTGACCCTATCAGGATCCTCAACATCTTCATACTCAAAATATTCCTCACATTCGTTGATCCAGTCGATCAATTCTTCTGGGTTAAGATTTCCAGAAAATGTAGGAACCTCAATCTTAGGTCTTTTCCCAATCTTAGAAATGGCCCGAAAAAGTTTTTCTTCCTCCTGGTTCACAATTTCAACTTCTCCTTCTTGATATTCTTCTTCGGCTTCATCCTCGCTTTCATCTCTGACATTAAGATTCATTCCTCTGTGAATCTCTTCTTGCAATGCTCGCACTTGTCTCTGCAGCTCTCTAACCTCAGGTGTTACAACACCAGCTCTTTCACCACGTTCCCTTCGTGGAGGCATTTTCGTGATGCGTGCTGAAACCTTAGCCACGGTCCTGGTGCAAACTGCCTCACGGTCGGCGATCTGTTTACACACTCAAGAACTCCTGCTCTGATACCACCTGATGAAGGGTGCTCCCCTTAATACTACAAACACATAACATAAATAGAGAAACAACAACAATATGCAAGAACAGAAAATTGGCTTCTTATTATCTCCACAAATGTAGAATTAAAAACTTTCAGAATTACAATATGCAAAGCCACATGGGCATTCCGTTACAATATTCTGTAGGACAAAGCCTCGAACTATTACCCAGAACTATTCTGAACTGCCTAAGACAATAATACAGCCTTCCTTATATAGGCAATTTTTCACCGCCTGGGAAGGTTCCAGAATTTTAGCCAATAAGGCCGACCAACTTAAAATTATTTTATTTTACATTTTATTACATCATAGTCGGCTCAAAATAACTTTTGAAACCCGAACAGAAATTTTGAAGAAAATTATTTTCCGCCATTTCAGGTGGCCCAACTTCCGAAGACCATAAGTCATCACCAGTTGACCCGCTCGGCTATTATAACCCCATTTCGGAAATGCCACAAAGCGCTTTACAGGTTTGACTTGCGCAAGCACCCATCACCCAAATTTTCAACCTCATCCGAGGCCTCTAAAGCCTTCAAAACTGAGTTCAAAGTTTCTGTACCCTGCTGCCAATACCGAAAATCTTCAATATCTTCAAAACTACACCTGATCTAGCCATGAAACTTTGCTGGTAGACTTATATGACCAAAATGAACCTCCAAGAAAGAAATCAGATCATTCTAAGCACATACGAAAATTATCAAAAATAGTAACTTTCCATAAATAACAGCTCTGCACAAAATAGCCCTTATTGAATATAAAAATAGAAATATTTTTGGGTGATGCAAGATTGCTCTTACACCCAGGATGCTCCTGCATCAAAGTTTGATCTAACTATTGTCTTTTTGAGTGAGTTCTTTCTCCTACCGTGAAATGTGATCTTACCTAAGGATGTGAATGATAAAGGGTCACTACGGGTAATTCACATTGGATTTAGAATAATCTCTTAGCTTTTTGATGTGTTTGTACTGCAAGGCGCATTCAGGTCATCACGACGTTTATGTTGTGATGCTTATACAAATTGCTATATCAAAATGGACATGATATTCAGGTCATCCTGGTGTTTGTGCCTTGGTGCTTATATCTAATCCGACATTCTGAAAATAAAATCAATATTCATATATCCATGGTTGTTGACTAGTGGGTGTTGTATTGATTCTTGTGCATACAAATCGATATTCATATGTCTATGGTTTCATAGCTAGTGGGCATTGTATTGATTTATCCGGTTACCTAAAAGTTCAATGATGATAACAAATCGACAAATGATCAGTGACTAGGTCCTACGTCTTAGGTTGCATTTCATTTTGCATGTCTCTTTTCATTTTGCATGTTGCATGATCTCACAATGGCTAAACGAACTTCAATGCTTAAACAATTCTCCACTCGCATCTTCAAATCTAACAAGAGCTGAATCTCACACGAAGGTTCCTCCAATGAAACAACAAGTAGAATCCTTTTTCGGGATCAAAATTTAAATCTGAGATCATTCATATTATTAACTACTTACATAATCAACTTTCAATCATCACAGAAATCTAGTATTCAACTTAACTGATTATCTTACATCAAACTATCAAAATTTCAACTTGGTCAACTATGGTCAACTCATGGTTTAACCTAGTCAAACTTGGTCTTTTGGGACCTCCAAACGATGCAGAATGTATTTTCGAATGTGTATAACCACTTTTCCAATCAATTAACATGCTTCTAAAATATCAACGCTGACTTTTCTTGTCAGATTTCAATTTTAATCCCGAAGGGGGCATGGTATTGCACATCATTCAAAGTCTGTAAATCAATTTCTATCAATATCTTTCATCAGTGATCAAGACAAAAAATCACGTCTAGTTACTGATTCATCAAAAAAGACCTCATCACT
Source organism: Chamaecyparis obtusa (assembly GCA_027943335.1). Lineage (NCBI taxonomy): Eukaryota > Viridiplantae > Streptophyta > Pinopsida > Cupressales > Cupressaceae > Chamaecyparis > Chamaecyparis obtusa. Next base: position 838,558 of record BSBK01003115.1, on the reverse strand, counting down.
CGGGGCAAATCTATCATCACTTGGGGGCATATCAGATTCATCGTCGATCCATATCAATCTAGTATTCTCCTAATCTTGTAAACTGTATCAGTTTTTGCAACCATCAGAATCATAGTGTTCTTTCCTTGGTTCTTCAGCAACTGAAGGGTTTGGATGTGATACCTGCTAGTTCTGCTAAGACAATCGAGTCTAGAACCGGTCACTCACTTCTTAGCAATCCTAAGGTTTGGAATCAGGTGTTTTGACACTCTTTCACAATCATAGGTTCATCACTGTTATAGTGAACATTATCTTTGGTCATTCAGGACCTATTATCTTCATATCAAATCAATATCAATCAGCTTCTGTCTCATATCAATTATCAATTTCGAATCAGTTTCATATCTCTATCAAACACAGACTATCTTTGAACCACTGCGCTTCACATAGTAATTCAAAGAGGGGCAAAATGTAATACCCCAAAAATGGGCTATAAGTTCATTAACCTCCAACATCTACAAATCGAGCAAAATTGACATCAAAGTCCTAACCTAAGGCACATCTAAACATCATCGAATCATAATTGATTATCTTAAATTCTGCATCGGGAAATATTCTTAGCAATATTCCTAATTATCTTAATTATCTTTAATTTAATGATTATTTGGTGATAAATCACATTTATCCTAAGTTTGATTAATTGAATATTTTCATATTTAATTAATTAGATTTAATACTGCCACTTAATTATTTAATTGAATTTAATTATATTTATTCCTAATTATTATTATTTAATTTTGACAATAAATCAAAATTCCCATCATTAATTGACTAAATTTTTATTTAATTAATTAAAGCAAGTTGTCATTATTTAATAATATAGTTTTTAATAAAAATTTGATTAAATAATTGATTAACCCATAAATCAATTATTTATTTTCAAAAATCAGTTAAGTTGAGAATAAATCACTTTATTTATTTATTAAATCATAATTATCTATGTGCACATTCAAGGAACAGTTAAACTCAAATTGGAAAATCAATGCAAGTTGTTAGCTTTTTGAAACTCAACATCTTTTTGAGTTTTAAAGTTGATCTAAACTTCTAATTTGAGTTGAACTGTGCTTTTGCATGATTTTTGTGACTTAATTATCTTTATTTAAAAATAACTCAAAAATCAACTTGAGTTATTTGAGTGATTTATGGCTTTTTCTCATGCACCTCCAAAGCCCTGGATTTCTATAAAACCAAGGCTCAGCTCTTCATAATTCATCTCACAAATTGCAAACTTACTCTACAGGAATCATAGCATATCATATTTGGAGAATTTGCACAATTGGAGCTTGAAATATAAATTTGAGGATTCGAAGCTTTGTGAGATCAATTTCAAATTCATAGCTTTCATATTATTGTTAGAATTTTCATTCTCATATCATATCATTTCTAGATTAGCATTGCATATCAATTTACATATTAGCATAGATTCATATCATTGTTAGATCAATTTCCATATTAGCATAGATTCATATCAGTTTTGATCATATTATTGCATAGAAAATACCAAAAAAAAAATAGATTAATTGCATTCATATTTCATATCAGTTTGGCATTCAAATTTTTCATTTAGGTGTCGTCTAGGTCACTAATCTTGATAACAATCTGAGAACATTAATCTCGCACCTACTAGAAGATAGTAAATCGCTTGGTTAAATTAGATTTCAATTTTGCACGATTTTGATTATAGCTAACCTCTAATGTTTTACTGAAGTGTTGTGTCTACAGATCAAGTACAAAATTCACACAAATAATATATATATATATGTGTGTGTGTGTGTGTGTGTGTGTATATGTGTGTGTATATATATATATGTGTGTGTGTGTGTATATATATATATATATATCTATATATATATATACACACACACACACACACACACACACACACACACACATATATATATATGTATGTATGTTTGTATGTATGTATGTATATGTATGTCTGTATATCATTATACACATATACATATATAATAACATATAAAATTTACCGATTGATTAATCCGAGTGAAATAAGTTAGTAAATGAATCTTAGTAATGTGAAACCCTGGAGTGAGTTTGGAATAATGAAATAAAACTTAACTTTGCATTACTGGATGTTTAGCAGATTTTTTTTAATAAAAAGATTGCATTGCATTGTTCCACTGAAAACCCTTGTTTTATACGTAGAAGGAATCGGGTTGTAACGATATGAAACCTTTCTTTGTAATCACAAACCTTGCAATGAAAATTGCATTGACCGAAATATTATGCCAAGTTTTGAATGAAACTTTTAGCATCTTGCCATGCATACAACGAATTTAATAAGTATAATCTTTGCTTTTCCAGTAGCCTTTTAATACAAAATAAAACTATATGATTTCTCTCAATGCCGTATTAAGAAGAAATAATTTAATGGTAGATGCATTCATAATAATATTAGTGCATAACCTATGATAAAGATAATACTAAAACATTAAGCTTTGTGGCACTCCAGCGTTCGCCTACAGCGTAACAGTAGGATGAAACCCTGTTCCTGTATATATATATATATATATATATATATATATATATATATATATATATATATATATATATATATATATATATATATATATATATATATATAGGTATGAACTATGTTATTAACTTAAAACAAACATAGACACTGATTGATTATAATTTCAATGCATTTCAGATCTGATTCACACCTGTAAACCCTAGACAACACATAAGAGGAAGAGTAAGGAAAAAAAAAAAAAACTTAAGATTTGGGTTCTGGGCCATGATTTATTTTAGCCCAAGCCCTAATTTCATTTAGGGTTTAGTTGTCCTTTTGGTATTAACTTTATATTTTATTTTTATCCTATTTTTGACTTATAGTCAGAATGTTAATAAATTGAGTGGACTTAATTAATTATCCACTTTTAATTCTTTTTAAATGTAATTTCTATTATTAATTGCAATGCCTTTTGATTTTTTCATAGACCCCCCTATTAATTTAGGATTTGGATTGAATTTTAGAAAAGGCAATAATTAGACTTTTATTTCCAAATTTTATTCTTTATGTTGTGTAGATTTTAAACCTCTTTTTGTTTAGTCATTTATTTATTTAATTTTTATTGTTGAGTTGGATGGGTGAATCTTCATTTATTTATTTTCACATTTTAGAGCATAATCTATTAAATTGATTTACCATTATTACATTTTAATGGTGGTAATATTTTTTTTAACATTTTAAATTATCACATGCTACACATTATTATTTAATTAAAATTAACTTAAGGAATTTAATATTAATTTATTTAATTTAGTATTATTGTTTTATTATCTTATCTATGAGTAATTTGATTAGGGAATTTTCCCCTCGTAGTCTCGTTATGTATTACTCTAGTGAGAATTTACCCCTCGGCCTAGTGCACCTGACAGAGTGGGGATGTCGGCAAGCCAACGCATGCCTCAAATCCCCTTGATAGATGGGTGCATTGGTTGATGTTTGTTGTAATGTTTCAGTATGTAACCTTTTAGTTAGTATCTTTAGAAAAAAATTATTGTGTGTGTTTTGCCCTAATTTTGGGCATGACAATTTCCCTCAAAAGAAGTCCTTAACTTTAACGTTCTTGCATCAAGACTATTAACATGGTAGTACAAAATCAAATGCATAAGGAGGGAGTAATGCATGAATCTAATAGGTCTCTTACTCTCCTTGACAGACATTATCCCCTCATGCATCCTATCAATTACATACTAGATGTAATCATAATCAGTATTGGTGTGGGAATTTTGAATATCTAGGATTATCATTAAAAGTTCAGCAGACATCTTTTCTTCATCCCCATCTATCCCTAGAACCCTACACAACCCATGACACAAGAACTTCATATAATGACAGAGGGATGAAAATTGATAGGGGGCATTCATACTTGTTGGGAGAGGGGCTATATACTTAGCCTACTTGGGCATATGCTTGACTATCTGGCTCTTTACTGACCTAATATTACTGGCATATTTCTATCTTTCTTTTTTCAAATCTATTGCAATGGAAGAAGAGGCATAGAAATCAAATGCCTTCATGAAAGACCCCCTATCCAAGGAAACAAAATAGACTGGTCTTCACACCTAATGACCTTAGAGATGGGGTCATATAGCCTAGCCAACTCAATAATTAAATCAACATCTAAGAACACATCTGACACAATTAACTTTGCCATTCCCAATGCCCAAGCATTACAGACAGGCATAGGCTTATGCTTGTTATTATAGAAATATGAGAAGATGGTGTAACCTAAACCTAAAGGAGAGATAGGGTCTCTACATTTGTCCATGAGATCCTCAAATGCCATGTCAATATCCTTCTTGTTTTGATTTGAACAAGGTAGCAGCTTGACAAACTCATCTGAATAATTTAGCTTTCCCTTATCTTCTCCACTCTATTCTTTTGCAGCTCCACTGAATGATGCTACACTTGCCTCTGGATGACTCATCTTGATGGCACATAAATTCATAGTACTGCAACTTTTTCACTTCTCACTCACTGCTTCAGTGCCAACAATCTCAATTGTCTTCAGAATAACTTTGAGCATAGAAAGCAATGAAGTCATGTCTATATACTTCAAGAATTGAATGCATACACTTGCTAAATCATAAAAAATCTAGCCTAAGTCACTTCTACATTCAATTCTGCATATTACCAACCTTCAAATCATAGCTAACCATGGTGTGGATGTTGACAGAATGATTTAAAAAATGAAAAATAAAGCGCGAGATCACTGATCATGGCTTTTTGGCATTAAAACCCTTAATTACTAATGCAAACCCTCATTAAAACTTGATTGGATGACACTTTAGCTTTTTGCAGCTTGGCAGAGCACCTTTTCCACATTGTAATGGTTCATAACACTGATTGGCATGAAAACTTAACCAGACATGGTTTAGAGATCCAGCGAACAAAGGAACTCATGATCTCTGAAAGAATTGTTAACCCGAGGTTAAGTTTGGAGATCCAGCGACAAGGCCATTCATGAAATCTCAGAGTGATTTCTTAACTCATGCTTTTATCTAGAGATTCAATGACCACCGTTGATCCCAGAGATGATCAACGGTCCTTAGATTATCTTTTGAAATTATCATGACCCTGTCGAAATCAGAGATTTGGCGACTGAAAGTAGTCTCACATTCTTGGAACACTCAATTCAATCATGGTTAAACTTAGAGAATGAGCGACCAAAGACTTCACTATAATTCTCGTAACCTTTTCCTTAACCTAGCAATCATCTAGAGAATCAGGGAACAAAGGAATTTACTAACCATGAAACAAAACACCTTGACCGTGGTCACATTTGGAGAATCAGTGAACAACTAAATCTCATAATCTCAGAAAGCTAAACTTAACCCTTATTTTATCTCGTGATCTAATGAACAAAGCTATCTCGTATTCTAGAAAAGAAATGCTTAACCATGGTCAGGCCTTGAGATTGAGAGAATAACCCACATCTCCAATTCGTTGAATGTTTTTCATACCTTAGGTTAAATCTTGAGATTACACACTGACCGTAGATCTTAGGAATGATCAACGGTTGTTGCTGAATAGCTCAATCCATTAGACTTTTACCTTTTAATTATGAGAATCAGTGACCATTGCATTCGCTTAATCTCCCAAGGTTACTAAACTTAACCCTTTTATTCTGAGAATGTGCGACTAAAGAAGACAAATCTCAACTTTACTTTGTTCACCAGGTCACTGAAAGATTTGGAACTTCACTAACTGATTCTGAGATCCCGCGAACACTTCATTCGCTTAATCACCGAATAACTTAGAACAACACCACCTTTTCTTGAGATTAAGCGACAAAGGGAAACTCTAGCCTTTGCCAAATTACTTTGTCAGAACCACCAAACCTAGAGGATATGAGAAAAGACTCAGTTGCTAGATCGCCAAATGATTTGTTGTAGGACCCATTCTTCATGAGATTAAAACCTGACCGCCAATTGCAAAGATGATCAATGACATTGGCTAGGTCACTAGAAGATTTTAAACTTAGCCACCTGTCTTAGAGAATAGGAGATAACTGCCATGCCAAGTCGCCAATTGTTTCAAAGAAACCGCCAAGAATCAAGCGAATAGGAGACAACTCAGTCACTGAATTACTGGATGTTAAGACTAACCATGATAAAGACTGGGAGATTTAGCAACTAAAGGAAACCTGACAAAGGACTCACTGCTATCACCATTTCCCTAAAAGGTTTAAAGACAAGGAAGAACATTGTGCGATTCAATGAAGATAGGGAAAAATGACCACATGAAAATTGGAAGACTTAAGTGACCCAAAAAGGTAACACGTGAATAGAAAGAACTAGGGCACACTCAAAACAAACCAAAGAATTAACCATTTCAAGAAAAAAAGGTCTAAGGTAAGGGTTTTTTTAAAAACACAAGTATGAAAATTTTTAAAGAGTTCTAAAACCCTAAACCAGACAAAGACACAAGCATGGACATGAAAAACATGACCTAGAGCAAAGACCTCAGAAAACCTAAACTATAACCAATAGTGGCTCTATCTGAGGATACTTGAATGCAAGTTCATAGCAAGAAACCATGAATCTCTGGGTGGCAAACCACAAAACCCTAACCTAAAATAGGAAGCAAACACATGACAAAAGCAAACACACCTATACATATATACAAAACTACTATGCATGGAAAGACTTAGAATTAATTGAAGAAATACTTCAGGAATTGTCCATGCATTGGCAATTCATGTTCCTCACCATTCAAATTTCTCAAGAAGTATGAATCCTTTCCATGAATTTGATGAATAATGAAAGGTCCTAACCACAAGGATTCAAAATTTTTATGCTTTCCTTTGTCCTCAACTCTGGCATTCCATTGTAGAACCATATAATTTGGCTGTAACTTCCTAGTAGTAGCTCTTTTGTCAAAAAGATACTTCATTTTTTTCTGTAATTTCACATTTTCCTTTTGACCTTCTCTCTTGATTTCATCCAATTCTACTAGCTGAATCATCCTATCCTGTAATGGATCACTGACTTCCATCTCTTCTTCCCTTATGAACTGGTAGACAGGCAACATATTATTCATAGGTAGTCTAGACTTCACTCCATACACCATTTCAAAAGGGGATTTTCCTGTTGCCTTCTTTTCAACAATTCTATCAGCCCATAGTGCCAACTTCAATTTCACATGCCACATTCTTTTGTACTTTTCCAAGGTCTTCTTTAGAATTTGTAGAATACTCTTGTTACTAGATTCTACTTGACCATTGGCCTATGGATGGTATGGGGATGAATATGACATTTAAATATTCCCATTTTAGTACAAAATTCAATAAATTCCTGGGACCAAAAGCTCATAGCATTATCCATTACTAGTTTCATGGGTACACCAAACCTAGTAATTATGTTATTCATCAAGAATTGAATGACTACTGTACTGGTTGCCTTTTTGGTTGGAATGGCTTCTATCTATTTAGTAAAATAATTAGTAGCCACCAGAATGTGACTATGCCCTCCACTAGATTTTTTTGAGAATTCCCCAATGAAATCCATGCCGCACATAGAAAAAGGGGCCTTTGCAACTACAAGGTTTAATAGAAAAGCACCTAAAAATTTTAATTTCTTTGAAAATCTCTGGCATGATTCATATTTTCTAACATATGAGTGGGTATCCTTAAAAAAGACTGACCAATAATATCCAGCTCTCAGAATTTTGTGAGCTGTGGACCTAGCTGAATGATGTCGTCCACACATCCCAGAGTGCATTTCTTTTAAAACATTTTCAGATTGATACTTGTCTAAACAAAAAAGAAAAATTCCATCATTATCTTTCCAAAATAAATCACCTTGTATCAAAACATACCTTTGAGCCTGCAACCTCAAACTCCTTCTTTGATTGTCATTCAAATCTTGTGGACAAGCAACATATTTGAGAAAATGTACGATGCTAGTGTACCATGGTTGCATTTATATACTCGTCATCTCTCCACCAATGGGTACATTGTTTACTTGTACAAGATCCATGTTCTCCTCTGTCATAAGCTTTGCAAGTCCTAGACCTCTCACAAGCTTGGTTATATGAAGTTCAATGTCAAAATCTTGAATTCTATTGATCCATTTACACCTTTTTCCAGTAACTTCACTTTGACTCAAAATATCTTTCATTGCTGCATGAGGTACATATGCATTTACCTTAGCACATACTAAATAAGGTCTGAAAGCCTTAACCACCTTTACTAGTGCATATGCCTACTTCTCCATCAACTCATAATTAAGCTCAACATATTGCAATGACTTACTGAAAAAGGCAATAGGATGCTCAAATCCTTCTTCATCCTTTTGTAACAAAATAGCTGCAATTGTATGAAAAGATGCAAAAGAAAATAGAGAGAAAGGCTTTGAATAGTCAAGGGATATTAAAACAGGAGCCTCTTGGATTGCTTGCTTAATTTTTTCAAAAGCTTGTTGAGTCTCACAGTTCCAATCAAACTTAACATCTTTCTTCAAAAGCTTCACAATAGGTTTGACTAGTTCTACAAAATTAGCAATAAACCTCCTAACAAATTTAATCTATCCTAGAAAAGATTGCACACCTTTGACATTTTTGGGAGGAAGGACCTTTTTGATTGCTTCCACTCTTTCTAGATCAATTCTAACCCCTTCTTTTGACACTATGTGACCAAGAAACTTTCCCTCAATTACAACAAATTGGCATTTCTTGGGGTTTAATGAGATGCCAAACTCCAAAGCTTTGACAATAACCTTCTCCAAATGCTTGCAGTGATCTTCAAATTTCTTAGAGTAGGTAGTTAGATCATATTGATACACAACCATAAGGACATTGATCAATTCTTTAAAAGAAACATCCATTTCCCTTTGAAAGGTTGCTCCAAAATTCTTCAAGCCAAAAGGCATGTAGACATATACATAGGTCCCCTAAGGGGTAGTGAATGCTGTCTTGAATTGTTCAGATTCTTTAACCAGAACCTGGTTGTACCCTGAAAACCCATCCATCATAGACAACAATTCACAACTAGTTACTCTATGTAGCATAGCTTCCATGTTAGGCAGTCCATAATTGTCCTTAAGTGAGGCAACATTTAAATTCCTGAAGTCAACACAGAGTCTAATGTCACCATTCTTTTTTCTTACTGGTACAAGGTTAGAGACCCAAGAAGAATGCCTAATAGGCTCAATGATACCAGCATCTCTCAATTTTGTCAATTCAGCCTGCATCTTTGTAGCTAGTAAAGGGTTGATAGGTCTCTGTTTCTATCTAAATGTCTTAGTTTCTTCTTTTAGAGGGATCTCATGTTGAAATAGATCAGCTCTATATGCTTTGAGATCATCATAAGACCAATAAAACACATGCTTGTATCTCTTCAATAGTCTTATCAAATTTCCTCTAACTTCTCTGCTCAACTTCTTCCTAATGTACACCATTTGAGGGGAGGTTTCAGAACCTAGGTTTATTTCCTCTAAGTCTTCCATTTTTGTGTTAGACATTTGGGACAAGAAACCATCATTTATCTTGAACATTCCTTCTAACTCTACTAATTCTTTTGGTATATGATTTGAAGGTAATTGTACTATCTCATTTCCCATAATGCACTCTTTTCCCTCAACATACTATTGTGCTTCATTGAAGTATATTTGTTTCCCATCATACTGATCTAAGCCTTGAAGAAATCTAAGGATATCAAAATCATCCTCAAAAACTTGCCAATTATATACATTGTCAGGCACTGCAGGCCTACTCTTGATTTCTAACATGGACACACCAGTGAAGGTAATGTCATTATTTTTGAGGGAAACATTAGCAAGAAAATTTTCCATGATATTATTGGACCTTTCTACCCAAAGGAGATTGAAAGCTTCAAATAACTCTAGTCTATCCCAGACAACATGTTTGTATAATTTCAATCTCTCATCCTTAGCAGCATATCTAAATCTCACTTGGGTGATAATTAGTTGGGAATCACCATGGACCTTTAAACATTTTATTCCATGTTTTATAGCAATATCTAATCCCAATATTAGAGCCTCATATTCAGCAATATTATTAGTGCATTCAAAGGTTAATAGGAAAGAGTACTTAAATGTAATACCTGAAGGGGAAATGAACAGAACACTAGCTCCTAATCCTTCCTTGGAGCATCCACCATCAAAAAACATTTTCCAAAGCCCATTTTGCTACAATATTAACTCATCCACTATTCGGTCTATGTTTTTCATCTGAGGTACTATTTCTTCAACCATGAAATTATTAATGTCAATGTCCACAAAATAATTCAAGTCTTCTGGTGCAACCTTTTCAACCATGACTGAAGAATGGGGATCCCTATACAACTTTACCTCAATCCCATTGACTGGAATAGTAGCATATGAAAAATCTAGTTGCAACTTTCCACCCACTACTGCAGCCCACTATCTTGATAGTAGCATACCATAATGAGGCTTTGTGTCAACAACAACCACATCCATTTTGTACATGGCCTCTGGAAATGCAGCAATCTTTACTTCAATTCCAACTAGAGTTCCTACAACAGGAAATGCCCTATTATCCATAGCATAACATCTACCATTAGATGTGTCTACTTGTAATCGAAGCTCTTTCATCACATGATAGGGCATTACAGTTGTAGCAGCACCAGAATCAATCATACAATTCTTCAGTAGAAAATTATTCACTATCAGCATGACATAGAAAGGGTCAATAGAAGAAGGCTCTTGTGTCACAATACTTTCAACACATACATTTGAAATGCCATCAACTGAAATAGGCCCTTCTACTACACTCCCCTTCTCTTGCACAACATGGACCACTCCTTGCTCACTTATGAGAGCCAAGGCTACAGTCTTATGCTCCTTGATCTTCAACATTTCAAGTAAAGGGATAGAAACCTTCATTTGAGATAGGGCATGCCTCATATCAAAGGTAGGAGGATCAGTAGAAAGATTAGGAGAATCTTTTGGTCTACCAGCCCTCCTCTTAACCTTGTTAGCAACAATTTCCTCATTCTTTTTCTTTTCAGTTACAAGCCCTTCCCACTTACTATTTACAACATTGGGCTTTGGGGAATCCTTATTCTGAGGGTTATCCTTGACAAATACTAACCTAGGGACTCCTTGATTAGTGTCCACCCTTCTATTCCTCAAATTATATGAGGACTTGGCTTGTGTTATAGCAGCCACAGTTAGAGTTCTAATCTCCTCTTCACTAGGATTTCTCCATTGTTTCTCATCTAATCCTGATCCCACCATATTAGCTTTACATGTGTCATTGTCAGACTCATCATGATCAGAGTGAGTGAACACTTGCTGCTCATAATTAGAGAGAAGCCTCCTCTTATGATCTACATCAGAAAAGATCTCTTCATCATCTGAAGATAAGAGATCCCCCATCACTTCAGTGGTAAAAATATTAATAGTAGGCTTTTCAGATCCTTCATAATCTCCTACATATGAGTTATCAGCCTCTTCCCCCAAGGCCTAAGCCACAACACATTGGAAAGGTGAATGAGGCATGTTACAAGCCACACACCAAGGAGTATTCTCCATATTGTGTAATGTTCTTTTCTTTAAAGGGTCTGGTGTATCTCTATCCTTTTGAGGCTCATTATTATCAGGAACAGGCCTCCCATCCTTCCAATTTGTCTTATAAGGCATGTCTCATAAATTAGGGAGTCTATCCTACCTTTGATAAGGTGGTCTTGCATCTTGAAAATTTTTGCCTCCCTTTTCAAACTTTGTTGGGATGTCTTTGGTGACATTGGCCAACTTATCCATTTTATCATCATCCTTGGATGGCCTTGCAGGTTGTGGCCTAGTCTCCTTCCACAATCTACCCTCATCCCTTTTATACATTTGACCAGATGCCTTCCAGTTTCTTTCAATATTTATGGCCAATTTAAAGGCATCCCTTAGGGTACGAGGATTCTTATCTCTCAGAAGATAAGACATTTTACCATCCATAGAATTGAAATATGTGGTTAGGTAGACTGTATCATCTAATCTCAATACTTGGAACAATTTGTACACGGCCTTTTGGAATTTGCCATTAAATTATGACATGCTCTCATTGTAGTGCTTTTTGATATTATTAAATTCATTAAGCATGTGACTTTAATTTACATGTTCTGCATAATGTTCCTTGAAACATCTGATAAATTCATCCCATGATGCAATACTGTTCTCAGGCAGACCTCTATACCAATCCCTAGCATCTTCAACCAATGACTGAACAAAGAGCTTCATTACCACATCTTCATGCTCAATTTCATAGTCATTGAGTTTGTCAATGAAGAATTTTAGATGCTCTTCACATGTGATCTCATTGTTACCAGTGAATAATGGGATTTTCTCCCTGATCTTAGTAGGGACAACATTAGGATGACCACAGATACAATCAAAAAATAAGGGCCTATACCTATCCAAATGAATTGGCCTCCTTTGGAAATTAGGTTGGACTAGAGGAGAAACTCCAACATTTTGACAAGATACATTTCCCACTATACCACCAATTATAGGGGGAACTTGACTGGTATTTAGATTCGGTCCAGGTGCATTTTGTCTAGGATGTGTGGCTTGGAGATTTGGAAATGAACTACACGATTGATTTAGTGGATTGGTTACTAAAGTAATAGGGACTGAGCTACTAGCAGATGTATTTATATTGGCATGTAGGAAAGCAATCTCCCTCTTCATTTCATATACAACAGCCTCCAATTCTAATTTCTCAAGCTGGAGAGCCAAATCCTCTTTGGCCTTTCTAGCCTTTTCCAATTCTAGGCTTGCTTGGGAGGGTGCACTAGATGTAACAACAGTTTTCTTAGGCTCATTAATATTTATGCCAACCATATTTTACTTTCCCTTATCAGGGATTTCCTTTGTAGCATTTCTAGCATCCTCATTCCTCTGAATTTCAGATGGGTGTAATTGCCTAAGAACATGGCCTATTCCCTCAAATTCATCTTGGTTTGGTTTGCCACCTTCAGCCTGATTCCTTAGAACCCCCATGTCACCAAACAATTCTTTATCTAAACCCTGAACATCTTGGCTTAGATCCCTAGCCTAGATTTCATTTTTCTTAGTTTTTCTAATTAGATCTTGCCTTTCCATAAGCAATTCATAAATCTATTGCTCCCTAACCTTCCTTCTATTAGCAATTTCTAATAGTTGTTCACACTCCTTTTTCCTTAAAGCAATTACTTCCTCTCTTAATTTCTCAGAATCATACGAGGTAGTTTTTGCAACAGAAGTTTCTCCTGGTGGATCTAAAGTTTCACTTGCAGGGAAGTAACCTACTTCTATGATCTCCTCTTCCTGAGAGGGAAAATGAACACTGGGCATGACTTTCTTAACATGTTCTAGGTCATAAGAGGAGGAAGAAGCTTCATGAGGAAGTGGTGTAGGGATTCTTTCTCTTGAAGGTCCTGGGGAGTTAGCAGTAATGTGATCTCTCCTAGACCACTATTTCCTACTAGGTGTACGGAGCTCATCACCCATGTTGTTTTCTGGATGATCCCTAAAATAAGACCTAGTAAATCTTGGCCGACTCATGGTGTGTCACAACAAGATATAAAAAAAATTACAAATACCAGCAACTGGTAAACATAGATTTTCAGAGTTTCCACCAATGAACAACTGGGAATCAAATTATAACGCTGGTCTACAACAGATACAATAGATAATATTACACAAATCTACTATATATTATCATTAAGATCCCCAATAGAGTCACCAGTTTTTTTAGCACTTAAACCTATAGATGGTTTGCATATTTAGAAAAATTACTGAATTTAAGACTCATGTCCTCCCAATAGGTGCATCCAACACAATTCAAATATTAAGGTATTAAAGCTTTCAGCCTTCTTCACTTTGAGTGTAAAACTAAGGCGGGTTTACCTTTCACAATAGCTTCTACAAAGCATTACAAAACTGATCTATGTACTTGACATAGTCAATACAATTCATAAACATACAAATAAAAGTAAATTGAATGGGTTTTTGATATTTTGGTGGTGAATAAATGCAAATAAAGCTAAACCAGTGCCTTATCCATTGGGCCAGAGTCAAAACCTAACATCTACAAAATTCTATCAACATAAAGATACTGGAATTTAAATGAAATGCCTAACAATTCATTTTCCCAATTCCCAACCCTGCCATCAAATTCATGTATAGATATTCAAATCCCAGAGACCTCCCTAAAGATTTACTCTCTCCTTGAGAGAAAATTGAGTTCAACCCCTATATTCACCTTGTGAGCAAAGCATTAAAAAGCCTTTCAAGTTAATGCATAAGAAAATTAAAGCACCCATACACAAAGACAACAAGAAATAGCAATGAAACTCCAGTATATTTGTATTAATTTTCAATTGTATCCATACAATTTTGACAAAAACTTCAAAGAAGTCAGATCCTATATTCAGTACTTTCTTTACAAAAAAATTTAGCCACACTTACAAAAAGAGCAAAACTTGCTATTTATACCTCTAGCCATCTTGGAATCCTTGAAAGGATGCAACAAGCTTCAGATGGCTAGGAAAATGACTTGCACAAAAGACAAAAAATACAAACCATCATGACAAGGACTACAAAATAGAAAGTAGTTCACAACTACTAGCATCTTTACATGTGGCACCTTTGTTTGGAGATATTTCAAAGCAATTACTTTGATTTGTTGCATGAATGATGACTACCATTATAGGCTAACTTACACCATCCTTTGTTTGGTACATGCTCTCCCTAGAATTATGGATCAGGTTCCATGTGTACTTTATTCCTCTTTTTCTACTTCCAGCTCCAAGACAACTGGCTTCTTCCATTTCTTCTTGATATTCTTTTCCCAAGCTGCCACATCACCATCAAATGGCCAATCAAAACTTTGTAGCTCTTGTAATGTCTTCAACTGTACCTCCCACTTAGAATCAGTGATGTTCTTTACATCTGTGACAAACTTTATGCAATCATTTTCGACCTTTATTAGGTTATCAATCATACTATTGCAACCCTGCACATCCAAATTATTGTCACCCCCAAGAAAAGCCTACTGCTTGATTATTATTTGCTCCATGCTCAGCTTCCATTCATCTGTACTGATTAAATTTCCATCATCCCCATACACCGAGGGCAGGTACTTACTGTAATCCTTGTCAAACATGGCCAACTTGGCCTTCATCTGGTTAGACTTCCCTTTAAAAAACTTTGAAAGAGCACTCACTAATCCAATCTTCTCATAGACCTCAGTCACCACCTCAGGGATATTGGGCTTGTGTTCCTACAGGGTAGCAAGCTTTTCAAACAATAGAATCCTTCCTAACCATATGCTATAGAGTGGCTCCAAGGTAGCTAATGAATCATTAACCTTTTCATTTGCCTTATGCAACAAGGCAATTGATTGATGGACTGAATCCATCCTATCTTTTATTCTGTCCTACCTATGTTGCACTACATCAGTCATAGTTTTTAAGGTTGCTTCTAGCCTCACTTTCTCTAGATCTTCCACTGGCTGGTCAGGAACCTTTGCTTCTGGTTGAGGAGGGGCCTCAATTTGAAATGGAGGGGGAGGCACTACCTTAGATGCTTCTTCAAGCTTAACCCTCAGCTCTTCCATTTCACCCTCCATTTTCTTGATCACCATGAGCTTTAAATCCCTGTCCTTGGCAACCTTCATTGAATTTTCAAATAATTTGTCATACCTTTCTGAAAATTGTATGGTTTTTGCCTCATTTAGGTGGGCCACGTGTGTCACTACCTTAGACACCTCAAGATCAGTGGTGTTCTACACAGTCTAGACAATTTTATTTCATTCCATTTTGTCCTTAATGCTTACCATAGATGGCTTGTTAGTTCTAGGAGCCAAAGACCAAAGTGCAACTGCTTGAGACTTGGGATCATAACCACTCCCTCTAATCATATCATCAATCCACACTTCATATGACAAGCTTCCCTCTAGCTACCTTCTAATCTAATCAATGATAAATGCATAGGTCAAGTCCCATCCAGGAGTTAGAAGACTGCCACTTGACTTAACCATTTCTCTTGCTTCTTCCATACTAATCCTCTCAAGACTGGGATCATATGATGTCAAAGCTCTTAAAGTCTCCTCACTTGGTTGCATCTCCTAAGGAAAGGTCTTTTTCACTTCCTCATGTTTCCTCCAAATGAGGAAATCCTTGAATTCCTTGCTATTGATGAATTGGTCATCACTGAGAAACTCCTCTTGGTACAACTCTCTTTCATCCTATCCCAACAACAAGGGTAAATCCCCTTCTTTTGACACAACCTTCTTGCCTTCTCTAATAGCCTTTCTCAGTTGATGATGGTAGGCTCTATTACTAGGCACAATAGCTGAAGAGCTATCAAGTACCCTCTTCTATTTTTTCTTCTTAGAAGGCTCACCTACTTTAAGCCTCTATTTTTTCAATGGTCACTCTAAAGTATCCCCTTCTTTTTGTGGTTCTTGTGTCAAATCAATAATTGGTGAGTCCCCACCTTGAGGTGGACTTTCACCCTCTTGTGAATCATCAATGAATTCCTCAAGCTTAGAAGTAGAATATTTTCTTGGCACCTCCAACTTCTCCTCAAGAAACCCTTCCAACTGATTAGACAGGGTGCCATGTGTTTCTATCATTTTCTCCATTCTTTGCAAATATGGGAGCTCAGGGAAAAAACCTCCAAAAGGAATTTCTACCTTCCTCAATCTGGCCTGTATATTTAGGAGATCAAAATATTTGGTCCATCTTCTTCCTACCTCATCTAAGTCCAACATATTCCTTATCACATCCTCCTCATCCAGATCTTCATGTTCTCTGATCACTCTAATGCTAGGGATCAAGGTCATCCTGAAAATCTTGATGAAACCCTCAAAATGAACATATTGGCAGGTGCTTGTAGTCATCTTGAAATGATTTAACCAACTATTGACCTGATCCAGTGCTCTTTTTCCAATCAAGAAGCTACCAATCCTGAATTGCCTCGGTGTGAAGGTACCCTTCCTATGAGGTGCTAGGTGCTCTTTGTCAGTCCACATTAATTTCCAAATGAATTCCATCATATTAACCCTAGGAGGTACAAATCTAGGAAGCATACGTGGGGGTTGGGGGAAAACATAAACTTTGATAACTGTGAAGTTATTTCCTAGGTAGAAATCTCCCCAATTATGGTTCCTTGGCCATTTATCTTCGTACTGCATTGGCCTTAACACCCTCAAGACCTTAGTTGGCAGCCTCACAAGATTTGTTCCGAACATCTCAAGAATTGGGTGGACAAAATAATTCTAGAAAATAGTGAAGTTACACTCATTGGATGTGTAATTCTAGGCCCTCAACCAATATTGCACAGGGTTTGGATTTCCCTTAAAAGAAGTCCTTAACTTCAATGTTCTTGCATCAAGACTATTAACATAGAAGTAAAAAATCAAATGCATAAGGAGGGATTAATACATGAATCTAATAGGTCTCTTACTCTCCTTGATAGACATTAACCCTGCATGCATCCTATCAATTACATACTAGATGTAATCATAATCAGTATTGGTGTGGGAATTTTGAATATCTAGGATTATCATTGAAAGTTTAGTAGGCATCTTTTCTTCATCCCCATCTATCCCTAGAACCCTACACAACCCATGACACAAGAACTTCATATAATGATAGAGGGATGAAAATTGATAGGGGGTATTCATACTTGCTAGGAGAGGGGCTATATACTTAACCTGCTTGGGCACATGCTTAACTATCTGGCTCATTACTGACCCAATATTACTGACATATTTTTGTCTTTCTTTTTTCAAATCTATTGTAGTGGAAGAATGGGGATCCCTATACAACTTTACCTCAATCCCATTGACTGGAATAGTAGCATATGAAAAATCCAGTTGCAACTTTCCACCCACTACTGCAGCCCACTATCGTGATAGTAGCATACCATAATGAGGCTTTGTGTCAACAACAACCACATCCATTTTGTACATGGCCTCTGGAAATGCAGCAATCTTTACTTCAATTCCAACTAGAGTTCCTACAACAGGAAATGCCCTATTATCCATAGCATAACATCTACCATTAGATGTGTCTACTTGTAATCGAAGCTCTTTCATCACATGATAGGGCATTACAGTTGTAGCAGCACCAGAATCAATCATACAATTCTTCAGTAGAAAATTATTCACTATCAGCATGACATAGAAAGGGTCAATAGAAGAAGGCTCTTGTGTCACAATACTTTCAACACATACATTTGAAATGCCATCAACTGAAATAGGCCCTTCTACTACACTCCCCTTCTCTTGCACAACATGGACCACTCCTTGCTCACTTATGAGAGCCAAGGCTACAGTCTTATGCTCCTTGATCTTCAACATTTCAAGTAAAGGGATAGAAACCTTCATTTGAGATAGGGCATGCCTCATATCAAAGGTAGGAGGATCAGTAGAAAGATTAGGAGAATCTTTTGGTCTACCAGCCCTCCTCTTAACCTTGTTAGCAACAATTTCCTCATTCTTTTTCTTTTCAGTTACAAGCCCTTCCCACTTACTATTTACAACATTGGGCTTTGGGGAATCCTTATTCTGAGGGTTATCCTTGACAAATACTAACCTAGGGACTCCTTGATTAGTGTCCACCCTTCTATTCCTCAAATTATATGAGGACTTGGCTTGTGTTATAGTAGCCACAGTTAGAGTTCTAATCTCCTCTTCACTAGGATTTCTCCATTGTTTCTCATCTAATCCTGATCCCACCATATTAGCTTTACATGTGTCATTGTCAGACTCATCATGATCAGAGTGAGTGAACACTTGCTGCTCATAATTAGAGAGAAGCCTCCTCTTATGATCTACATCAGAAAAGATCTCTTCATCATCTGAAGATAAGAGATCCCCCATCACTTCAGTGGTAAACATATTAATAGTAGGCTTTTTAGATCCTTCATAATCTCCTACATATGAGTTATCAGCCTCTTCCCCCAAGGCCTAAGCCACAACACATTGGAAAGGTGAATGAGGCATGTTACAAGCCACACACCAAGGAGTATTCTCCATATTGTGTAATGTTCTTTTCTTTAAAGGGTCTGGTGTATCTCTATCCTTTTGAGGCTCATTATTATCAGGAACAGGCCTCCCATCCTTCCAATTTGTCTTATAAGGCATGTCTCATAAATTAGGGAGTCTATCCTACCTTTGATAAGGTGGTCTTGCATCTTGAAAATTTTTGCCTCCCTTTTCAAACTTTGTTGGGAAGTCTTTGGTGACATTGGCCAACTTATCCATTTTATCATCATCCTTGGATGGCCTTGCAAGTTGTGGCCTAGTCTCCTTCCACAATCTACCCTCATCCCTTTTATACATTTGACCAGATGCCTTCCAGTTTCTTTCAATATTTATGGCCAATTTAAAGGCATCCCTTAGGGTACGAGGATTCTTATCTCTCAGAAGATAAGACATTTTACCATCCATAGAATTGAAATATGTGGTTAGGTAGACTGTATCATCTAATCTCAATACTTGGAACAATTTGTACACGGCCTTTTGGAATTTGCCATTAAATTATGACATGCTCTCATTGTAGTGCTTTTTGATATTATTAAATTCATTAAGCATGTGACTTTAATTTACATGTTCTGCATACTGTTCCTTGAAACATCTGATAAATTCATCCCATGATGCAATACTGTTCTCAGGCAGACCTCTATACCAATCCCTAGCATCTTCAACCAATGACTGAACAAAGAGCTTCATTACCACATCTTCATGCTCAATTTCATAGTCATTGAGTTTGTCAATGAAGAATTTTAGATGCTCTTCACATGTGATCTCATTGTTACCAGTGAATAATGGGATTTTCTCCCTGATCTCAGTAGGGACAACATTAGGATGACCACAGATACAATCAAAAAATAAGGGCCTATACCTATCCAAATGAATTGGCCTCCTTTGGAAATTAGGTTGGACTAGAGGAGCAACTCCAACATTTTGACAAGATACATTTCCCACTATACCACCAATTATAGGGGGAACTTGAATGGTATTTAGATTCGGTCTAGGTGCATTTTGTCTAGGATGTGTGGCTTGGAGATTTGGAAATGAACTACACGATTGATTTAGTGGATTGGTTACTAAAGTAATAGGGACTGAGCTACTAGCAGATGTATTTATATTGGCATGTAGGAAAGCAATCTCCCTCTTCATTTCATATACAACAGCCTCCAATTCTAATTTCTCAAGCTGGAGAGCCAAATCCTCTTTGGCCTTTCTAGCCTTTTCCAATTCTAGGCTTGCTTGGGAGGGTGCACTAGATGTAACAACAGTTTTCAAATCTATTGTAGTGGAAGAAGAGGCGTAAAAATCAAATGCCTTCATGAAAGACCCCTTATCCAAGGAAACAAAAATAGATTGGTCTTCACATCTAATGACCTTAGAGATGGGGTCATACAACCTAGCCAACTCAATAATTAAATCAACATCTAAGAACACATTTGACACAATTAACTTTGCCATTCCCAACGCCCAAGCATTATAGACAGGTATAGGCTTATGCCTATTATTATAGAAATATGAGAAGATGGTGTAACCTGAACCTGAAGGAGAGATAGGGTCTCTACATTTTTCTATGAGATCCTCAAACACCGTGTCAATAGCCTTCTTGTTTTGATTCAAACTAGGTAGCATCTTGATGAACTCATCTAAATAATTCAACTTTCCCTTATCTTCTCCACTCTGTTCTTTTGCAGCTCCACTAGATGATGCTACACTCATCTCTAGATGACTCATCTTGATGGCACATAAATTCATAGTACTACAACTTTTGCACTTCTCACTCACTGCTTCAGTGCTAGCAATCTCAATTGCCTTTAGAATAACTTTGAGCATAGAAAGCAATGAAGTCCTGTCTATATACTTTGAGAATTGAATGTGTACACTTGCTAAATCATAACAAATCTAGCCTAAGTCACTTCTACAATCAATTCTACATATTACCAACCTTCAAATCATAGCTAGCTGTGGCATGGATGTTGACAGAATGATATAAAAAATAAAAAATAAAGTGCAAGATCACTGATCATGGCTTTTTGGCATTAAAACCCTTAATTACTGATGCAAACCCTCATTAAAACCTGATTGGATGACACTTTAGCTTTTTGCAGCTTGGAAAAGTACCTTTTCCACATTGCAATGGTTCGTAACATTGATTGGCATGAAAAATTAACCAGACATGGTTCAGAGATCCTACAAACAAGGGAACTCATGATCTCTGAAAGAATTGTTAACCTGAGGTTAAGTTTGGAGATCCAGCGACAAGGCCATTCACAAAATCTCAGAGTGATTTCTTAACTCATGCTTTTATCTGGAGATTTAGCAACCACTGTTGATCCCAAAGATGATCAATAGTCCTTAGATTATCTTTTGAAATTATCATGACCCCGTCGAAATTAGAGATTTGACGACTGAAAGCAGTCTCACATTCTTGGAACACTTGATTCAATCATGGTTAAACTTAGAGAATGAGCGACCAAAGAATTCTCTAATTCTCGTAACCTTTTCCTTAACTTAGAAATCATCTAGAGAATTAGTGAACAAAGGACTTTACTAACCATGAAACAAAACACCTTGACCGCGGTCACATTTGGAGAATCAACAAACAACTAAATCTCATAATCTCGGAAAGCCAAACTTAACCCTTGTTTTATCTCATGATCCAATGAACAAAGCTATCTCACATTCTATAAAAGAAATGCTTAACCATGGTCAGGCCTTGAGATTGAGAGAATAACCCACATCTCCAATTCACTAAATGTTTTTCATACCTTAGGTTAAATCTTGAGATTACACACTAACCGTAGATCTTAGGAACGATCAGTGGCTATTGCTGAATCACTCAATCCATTAGACTTTTACCTTTTAATTACAAGAATTAGTGACCATTGCATTTGTTTAATCTCCCAAGGTTACTAAACTTAACCCTTTTATTCTGAGAATGCACGACTGAAGAAGACAAATCTCAACTTTACTTTGTTCACCAGGTCACTGAAAGATTTGGAACTTCACTAACTGATTCTGAGATCCCATGAACGCTTCATTCACTTAATTGTTGAATAAATTAGAACAATACCACCTTTTCTTGAGATTAAGTGACAAAGGGAAACTCTAGCCTTTGCCAAATTAATTTGTTAGAACCGGCAAACCTAGAGGATATGAGAAAAGACTCAGTCACTAGATCACCAAATGATTTGTTGTAGGACCCATTCTTCATGAGATTAAAACCTGACCACTAATTGTAAAGATGATCAACAACATTCGCTAGGTCACTGGAAGATTTTGAACTTAGCCGCCTGTCTTAGAGAACATGAGATAACCACCATGCCAAGTCGCCAAATGTTTCAAATAAACCACCAAGAATCAAGCGAATAAGAGACAACTTAGTCACTGAATCGCTGGATGTTAAGACTAATCGTGATAAAGACTGGGAGATTCAACGACTAAAGGAAACCTGACAAAGGACTCACCGCTATCACCAGTTCGCTGAAAGGTTTAAAGACAAGGAAGAACATTGCACAATTCAGCGAAGACATGGAAAAATGACCACGTGCAAATTGGAAGACTTAAGTGACCCAAAAAGGTAACGCACGAATAGAAAGAACTAGGGCGCACTCAAAACAAACCAAATAATTAACCATTTCAAGGCAAAAAGGTCTAAGGCAAGGGTTTTTAAAAAAACACAAGTATGACAAATTTTAAAGAGTTCTAAAACCCTAAACCAGACAAAGACACAAGCATGGACATCAAAAACATGACCTGGAGCAAAGACCTTAGAAATCCTAAAATATACCCAACAGAATGATCTTGTGTCTTATTTTCTTGAGTCTACTATAGCTTCATATTTTCTATTGTAATCATCAAAATTAGAAGTCCAATTTGGTCCATTGTGGCAAGTGGCAATTATATACTCACTATATATAAATTGCCAAAATCATCTATTTTGCGGGGGTTGTTTGATTGAGTGAATTTGGGGGGTTTTCTTGAGTGATTCTACTTCTCTTTCTCTTGTGTTTTTTTCATTTTGCATCATGGGTTCTCCTATATTTCTTGTTTTAACTCCACATAATTATGCTACATGGAAAATTAGAGCATGGAGTAAAATGATGGAAAAAGGTATAATTGGCTATATTGGTGGAACCACGGTTGCACCATATGATCCCAATGATCTAAAAGAATGGATTCATAACAATAAAATTTATCTCAATACTTTGAGGAAGTATGTACATGATGATCTTTTCTTCCATATTATAAATTGTAATACAGTTAGGGAAGTGTGGGCTAAGTTTTCTATCTTGTATAGTAAAGTTGATAAAGCTAGGGGTTTTGAGCTTGATGATGATATCATGAAATTAGATCCTAAATATTTTGACACAATCCAAGACTATATCACCAAGGAACATGAGCTAAGGACAATGATTAAGGATTGTGGAATTAACATAGCTGATGAAAAATTTATTCACAATTTGATGAGAAAACTTCCACCAGAGTATGCAACATTTGTAACTAGCTTCAATACCCACAAGTTGACTTTGAGTTCTTCATATACTATGCCTTCATTTGATGCCTTCACAGAGATGTTGATGGTATATCAATCAAAATTGATGATCATGAGGATTCTCAAGTCTTCAAAGTCTAAGGTATGGGTGGCTAATCAAGGGAATCAAGGAAAATGTACATACAAGAAGCAAAAACAATAGCAAAAAAAGATACAATAGGAGAAATAACACTCAACCTCCTCACCACAAGATAAATTCAAAAATAAGGATAAATCATCCAAGAATTTTTTTACTTGTGCATATTGCAAGAATAATGGACATGAATAACACCATTTCTACAAGAAGGAAATAGATCATGAACTCAAGCATCTTATTAGGAAGAATCAAATAAGTCTACCTTCAAGAATGACTACTTCATCCTCTTCTTCATATTCATATTTTGATAAAGGAAAGGATCACAAAAAGGATAAGGGAAAATGGAAAGCCTTAATTTCTACCTTAGGTCATGATTCAGAGAGATGACTTCTAGATTTAGGGGCTTCTCATCACATGGCACCTTCATAGTCTATGTTTTCATCATTTGATCCTCATCACATGTCACAAATTTTGATGAGAAATTATACTTACATGAATTTTATTGGGAAAGGAACCATTGATAAGGGGGAGGGAGCCTTCAAAGATGTGGTACGTGTACCTCACCAAACCATAATCTCTTTTCTATCTATCAAATCACTAATGGGGAAACAAGGAGGACTATGGAATTCACTTTTGATTTAGTTATTATCCAAGACTTGGAGAGTAGAGATATGATTGATATAGGGGCAGTTGATTACGCATCTTGATTATACTACTTTGCAAAATTTTGTCATGATGATGACATTGATTAATCAATAGATTTTGATCACACTTCCATTGTTGATTCAGACTTAGAGGAGAAATTTGGCTACTTGAACTTGGGTATTCTCACATGTGGTCAAGTTCTTGAGCTATCCATTCCTTCTCCTCCTATTAAGATTACATATATTTTTGTTCTTTATGATGCTTGCATTCATACATCCCTAATTTTAGGTGATCAAATGCAGTATGATCTAGACTCTATTCCATGGGATGACTACTTGATAGAAATTACAAGTTTATTTCTGGAGTCCTACATTGTAGATTTGGGGGATACTATTGATGAAAATAATCTTCTCTTTGGTTAACATGATCCTTCTTCAGTTTTTGCAATTGAAAATGTTGACCTCATCTTCATTCTGTACATGATCATTCTTTTGAGATTGACATGATGGTGGATAAATTGATACAAAAAATTGAGGTCACTTTATCTTCAGGGGAGACACTTGAGTCTTTGACACATGTTCTACATTCATCCTCAGTTGATCCTGACTTTTCTTTCTTAGCAGAGTGGCCTAGTACACATGATTTGGAGGAGTAACCTTTCAATATTAACATGGGGACACTTGAGAAGGTTTTAGAGATTCCATATATTTTGAGGTTTCTTCCTACAGATTGGGGAGGCTTCATTGATGCACCTTTGGTTTTGTTTCTTCCTAAGGGGAGGAATGTTTTGATTATGTAAAAATAGGTTTTGAAAGGACCCAAAACCTTTTACAATGAGAATAAAGATAAGACAATTAGGCTCCAATAGTTCAAGTGCAACAACACCAAAAAAAGCAACACAAACAAGGCCTTAAACACAAAGGCCAACCAAAAGACAAAGGACAGCAAAAAAAAGGAAAGCAAGATAGAAAGCTGCTGTCTAAACACATTTCATTAGTTCTGTAGCCTAGTCTGCAAGAATCTACATGTTTGCAGAAGACAGCTTCAACTCTTCCATGTCATTCTTGTTGCCATCTTCCACCATCCTAGACCTGGATCTCATGTGCTTACTAGGTCCCTGTTCCTCTTTAGCCTCTATGATCTCTTGGTTCCCTTTCCCACTATCAAACTTGTCAACCATGATCTTCATGTGCTCATTTGAAGCCTTGAGGACAATAAAGCTTTGTTCTGAAATATTCCCCATGGTCTTCTCCAGCTTGTCAATTCTCTTTTCCATAGTCTCAACTTTCCTGGTTAAAACATCATTGCATTGGATTTTCTCCTCCATGGCATTAAGTCTGTCATTGAAGGTAGCAACACCCTCAGCTCTGGCAATAATGTTAGTGAGCTCATCAATAGTCTAGCCCAAGGTTTTCTCCCCCAAGTTCATCCTTTTAATAATCCCCATTTCTTTTTGCAGCTGGTGGATGTTGGACTTCATCACAGTGATGTCATTCTTCATTATGGTAAGGGTAGACAAGAAAGCCAGGCACCCTAAGTTCTCAAAATCCTCGTTCCTCCCCTCATTAATCTCAAGACCCCTATTCTCTACCTCCATGTTCTCCTTAAGAATGTCTACCTTCTCCTTATCTAGGTTGTCCTTTTCCTTCTCATACCCTTCTTTCTCAATATTAGTCACGTCCTGTGCAACATCTTGCATGATTTTTTCCTCAACCCAAACATCCTTACCAGTACCCCCACTCTCCTCCCTAGCAGGGTTGTTTTCCCCATAGTTTTCCTAATCATTCTTACCCTAGGAAGAGGATCCCTCATCAAAAGATATATATGAAGACCCTCTTCGCCACTTTCTTCTTCATAGTTTTAGTTCTAGTACGATTTTCAGTTGGTTCTGGTCTCTTCTTCCCCTGCTTCTTGGGACTCTCCTCCCTACTCTCTTCTTCTTCTAATTCCATGTCAGTAGTAGAGTCCTCCATCTTCCTTTTGTTTTTATCCTCCTTAGGGCTTTCCTCCTAGTAATCCTCAGAATCCCCCTCTTCATCTTCCATTTCCTCCATAAACGGCTCCTCCGACTCCTTCCCATCAGTATCATAGTCCTCTGGGGCTTTTCTATTAAGCCAAGATCTTTCCACCTTCTTTGACTTCAACACCTCAAATATGAGAACCATGAGCCCTTCATGGCAAGCATGATCACCCTCTAGATCCCTTTGCCAGTGAAGGAGGGAAGCATTCAAAGAACTCAATAAATAGAAAGGAAAATTAATCTTAACCCCGTGCCTAAAATGGTTCAGAAGAGTAAGATGGTGGTTGTAGATTTTAGTATATCTACCATCAAGGGTAATGTAGCCTATGATAACAAATAAAACAAGGTGCCAGGGCCTGGAAATGAACTTAGGGTTAAAGTATGAATTGTCCACCTTAACCATACAGTCTCTCTCCTACTTCGTGGGCACAAAGGCCTCCAAGGCTTTGTCCAAAATCTTCCTATCCCTGTAGAAGTTGATGCCCTCAGTCATCAAGCCAGTCGCTTTAGCAACCACCTCCTCAGTCACCTCCATGTTTTGTGTGCCCACCAAAACACTTCCCTTGTTCCAAGTTTTGATGAAATTTCTGGTCACTACCACTTTTCCTCCATGTAATCTCTCCAAGAATTTTTCCAGACCCCCATTTTTAATAATTTTCCAAATTTCCTTATTCAGTTTCCAGTCACTATAGTCCGTCGGCTCGCATCTCCTCTTTTTACCTCTCATGGCTTTGTGAAATAGCAGAAAGCCAAAGTTCAAATGAATTTCCTCTCTCTGCAACTTTGCCTTCAAAATGTAATAACCAAAATTAATGTTATTCATAGCCCACAACTCGTGCCAAAGGACCCCAATAATTGTCTTGAAATTAGGCCATTGTCCTTCATGATAGTCACACAGATTTTTGTACTCAATACTCATTAATGATCTCTTCATTCAAAATGTGTTTCTTACTCCTTGTCCTCTCCTTGCTAATTAATGATGATCCAACATAGGGGATGTCTGAACCATCATTCCATTCAATTTCCACATGGCTTTTACAAGCCATGCTCGCAGCCCAGTCAGCCACTAAATTTACCTCCCTCAAAACGTGGGATATCATGCATTTTTCAAAGGTGTCAATAATTTTTTTTTCCTTACTTAAAACATTGGCTATGGACCACGAAGGGGTCAAAGTGTTCTTCAAACACTTAGCAATACTTAGGGAATCCCCTTCAATCCATATTTTGTTATAATTCTTCCTTTTGGCAAGTAACAACCCATATAGAGCAGCATTAGCCTCCACCACCTGATTGGTGTTGAAGCCTATAGGAATAGCCATAGCCCCTTTGCAATTCCCAAATTCATCTCTGATAGCCACTCCACATCCAACAATTCCAGGGTTGCCTTTAGAGGCACCGTCAAAATTGATTTTGACCCATCCATTAGGAGGACAGTCCCACCTAGCCTCTTCCCTCAGATTTCTTTGGATTAGAACTTTCCTTCCTTCAAGCTTCCACTTCTTATAAACTTTGGCCTCCCATTCATTCTTCAGATCATGATAGTTCTTTATCAACCCCAAGTTCTCCAGCAAAGCACTCTTAATCTTGTGAAAAATACTCTCCCAATTGGACTCCTTATCCCTAAAAATTATGTCATTCCTTTCTTTCCACACCCCCCAACACAAAAAGGGTAGAAAGAAATTCCAAAAGGAGATTAAAAACTTGTTTTTAGTCGGTGGTTTCCAACACATAAATAAATCCTAAATGTTATGAGGGAACACAAACTCCATATTCATTAGATCAAAGAATTTTCCCCATATTTGACTAGTGAAAGGACAATGAATTGTCATATGGTTGATATTCTCCTCATTATTTTTGTAGAGACAACATCTATTGGTTATAATTAGGCCTCTTTTTTTGAGGTTATCAATTGTGAGAACTTTATCCTATAATAAGATCCAAAAGAAAACATTAATTTTAGGAGTTAGTCCCTTGAGCCAGGCTTTGGCCTAGCAAGGTTCATGGCTATCTTCAAAGTTCTAAATATACAGGGAAGAAATTGAAAACAAGCCATTAGAACTAAATCTCCAAATGAGGGAGTCCTCATCATCAATAAGAACCATAGAATTCAAAAGGTTATTCAAGCCCTTGAGGGAAGGATCAAACCTAGACAAGTCAGTCCATTTACCCTCCTCCCAATAGTTTTCCACTTGATTGCCCAGGAGCTATTTACAAAGAATAGACTAGTCATTCCATCTTGGATCCTCTTTTAGGGGTTTATCAAGTAACCATATGTCATCCCAAAAAAGAATTTTCTTTCCATTACCAACCTTCCATTTCACCCCCTGCTTAATCATCTCCTTTCTTCTAAGAGCATTACCCCAAATACAAGATTCACCTTGGGAAGAATCAGAGTTTAGGAACTTAAAGAAGTCAAAGTTGTCCCTATTATATTTATTGTGCCATATAGTTCTCCACTCTCCCGTGTTCTTGAACATCCTCCAAAGGATTTTAGCCATGAGATACTCATCTAAACTTCTTATAGTGCATAGACCAAGACCCCCTTTCCTAGTTAGTTTGCAAACCTTCTCCCATGCAATAAGGGCCATCCTTTTCTTTTTCTCAACTCCGAACCAAAGGAAGTTCTTTTGGATTTTTTCTATACTATCAGCAAACTTTTTAGGTATTTTGAAAAGGCTTAAAGCATAGAGAGGGATACTTTGAAGGGTAGCTTTGAGAACAACAATCTTACCAGCCTAGCTAAGAAGAGTACCCTTCCAACCAGCAAGACTTTTGTGAAATTTGTCAATCATATCCCTCCAAAAGGAATCTGGGGGATTGAGGTAGAGAGGTAACCCAAGATAGGACCTTGGGAGATAGTCCACCTCACAACCAATAATTCTTTTAAGTCTCTCTTGTCTTTTTTCAAGCACATTGATGAAGAATATAGAACTCTTATTCCAATTTATACTCTGATCAGTAGCACCCACATAGTTGTTAAGGGCTTTTCTAATGGTTTTACAATTTTTGATAGAAGCATCACCCATAATTATGGAATCATCCATGAACTATTGATGCGAACACATCAATTCCTTAGAAGAAGGTTTCAGACCCCTGAATTCACCTTTGTTAACCAGCCTGCCAATGTGTCTACCCAAACATTCAGCCAAAATAACAAAAAGAATAGGAGAAAGGGGGCCCCCCTGACGAAGACCTCTAGAAGATTTGAAGAAAGGGGTAGGAGAACCATTCATGAGAATAGAGAATGTGGTAGATGAGACCAAGCAGTGGATAAGGTCTCTACTCCTTTTATTAAAACCAAAAGCCTCTAGAGTAGCCATCAAGAAGTCCCAGTCAACCCTATCATAAGCTTTGGACAAATCAAGTTTCAGCAAAAAACCCTCCTTCTTTGACATAGTTAAAGAATGTATATTTTCATGGACTGAAATGATTGAGTCTAGAATCTGCCTCTCGGGGACAAACCCATTCTGCTATCCAGAAACAATAGAAGGAAGAAAGGTGAGGATTCTTGAAGTAAGGATTTTAGAGATAATCTTATACACCGAGTTACAAAGGCTGATGGGTCTGAATTGGTCCATACTATCAGCCCCACTTCTCTTTGGAATTAGAGAAATAAAGGTACCATTCAATTCCTTGAGGATCCTTCTAGCCCCAAAAAATTCCTTGATAGCATTAGAAACATCATCTTTCAGAATCCTCCAATACTTTTGAAAGAAAAAATGAGGAAACCCATCAGGACCAGGGGATTTATCTCCATAAAAGGAGAACACAGCCTTCTGAATTTCCTCCATAGAAGGTATAGCAACAATAGATCTATTATGATCCTCATTCACGATAAGGGGTATACCATCCAACAACTCTCCTTGGCACTCCAAATCTAGGTTCTCAGCTTTCTTTAGAAGCACTTCAAAGAAATTATTGGCCTCACTTCTAAAATCTTCCTCCTTCTCACTAATGGTACCATTGACCTACAATATAGAGATTTTATTGCACATTCTATGTTTCATAGTGGTCATGAAGAAATATTTGGAATTCCTATCCCCTTCTTTTATGAAAAGCTTTCTCGATCTTTGCCTCCAAAAACATTCTTCTTTTGAGATAATATCATGATACTCCATTAACTTATTATCTTCCTCCTTTTTGGTGTTTCCACTGTAGCCATCTTTCAGAATGTTGTCCTGGATCTCTTTTAGTTCTTCAACAATTTTCTTTTTATTAGTAAAGATGTTACCAAAAGTTTCTTTATTCCATTTTTTAATGTTGTCCTTCACATTTTTCATTTTCTTAACAACTCTAAACATCACCATTCCTTCAATCCAAATACTCCACCAAACCTCAATCAACCTTTCAAGGTTAGGGTGGATTGTCCACATTTTCTCAAATAAAAAAGGGAAGTTCCTTTTCAAGCCATTGAAATCAGCTCTTATGGTTATTGGATAATGGTCAGAACCAGCTCTGACATAGGCAGATAAGGCACAAGAATAATGGTTTAACCAAATGCTGCTAACAAGAGCTCTATCAAGCCTAACCTGAATGAGCTCCTTACTCTCTCTCCTATTGGTCCAAGTATAGTTAATATCCTACAGATCAATGTCATGCAATTCTTGACCATCAATAAATTCCATAAGATCAGTTCTGCTTTCCAGATTGGGTTGGCCACCCCCAAATTTTTCATTTTCCTTCAAAGAAGTATTAAAATCCCCGAATATGATCCATCCATCATTAGCAAAATCTCTCCTAAAACCAAAGACTTCCCTCTAGAAAGATTTCCTACCCCACCTGGTGTTCAGAGCATAAATGTTAGTCAAAACCCAAGAAGTGCCATCCTTGATGTGCCAAAATCTAATATTAGTCACATTGTTGCCCCTGGATAAAACTTCCCCTTTGATAATATTGCAATTCCATCTAGTCACAATCCCTTCTAAGGCTCCATCTGCATCACTACCATGGGACCTGCCATTACAAAAAAAATTGATTTTCTCCACTTTATCTTTAGACATCTTAGTCTCCTGTAAAAGAACAATATTAGGCTTGTTGTCTCTAATCATGTTTTTGACCATTGCTTGCTTGTGAGGATTATTTAACCCTCTTACATTCCATGATATAAACTTCATTGCTTAAGGAATGGGCCAAACTCTAGGATGGTCTTTTCCCTACCATCTGCTAAACACTTTCTGGTTTCAAGTGCTCACCTCTTTTGGTTCAAGGGTCTTCTTGGGGAAACATGGGGAGCCCCCACATCTCCAATCTTATTGCTTCTAGTGCTTCTGAGGATTGAGGAGACATTCTTCATCTGCCCTCCATCTTTATTATTAGGTTTTTTAACATTTTTAGCTATCTTTTTCTTCTCCACTTTGGACCATCCTTCTTCATTCAATTCATTTGATCCCCCAAGGGCCCCCGTTGAATCTGCCACATCACTCCACATAGCTTTAGAAGGGCATGGTGCTACCTTATCTAGTCCCCCCAAAGAACCAAAGTTCTTCTGAAACCCCTCCTTTGAAAAGCCCAAAATCGGGCAGACTTGGGCATCTTGCCATATAACCAAACTCTGAGAGGGGGGAAAAAGGCCATAACCACCCAACATCTCTTGCTCGAACAGGCCAACATCAAATTTATTATTACCCTCTTTTATCCCCAGGGGCTTGCTCTAAATATGTCCCGCTACGGAGTCATCAGAGCTTTTAGTTTTGGATTCCTTTAAGACTTCAGTGCTACCTGCTAATTTCTATTCAGAATCAAAATGAGATATGTTGCATCCTTCACTAGGCATACCCTTCCCATTCTCCTTTCCTTCTTTCTTCTCATTACTACTACTCCCCATCAAGTTCAATCCATCCACAACCTTCTTTACCCAAATCTTTTTCATTTTTTTCTTTTGGGGTAACGTCTTTGGACATTATTTCACCTAGTGGCCTATTTTCTTGCAATGAAAACAAGCAAAGGGTGTAGATTCAAACTCTATCTTCTAGACCCAGGAGCCAAGTTTGCACTAAAGGGTGATTGATTCTGGCATATCCACTCCTTGTTGCACTCCAACATAGATTCTTGCATATGTAAGGCATTTTCTAGAGACCGTGACCAGGTCCATAGACAAGAGCTCCCCAAAGACATTAGCAATGCCCTTAAAGACATCTTCCATCCATAACTCAAGAGGCAAGCCCGACAGAGTAACCCAGACTGGCACTTGCACATTATGATCCTTTTGCATATCCAGGTTAGGACACCACTTATGCATGATCATAGAATGCTTTCCTATCATCCAAGGTCCCTCACAAAGAATAAACCTTAAATCCTCCTCACACAAGAAGAAAAAAGCCAGACATCCTTCGGGAAGACCAACCACCTCCACTTGACCTTTCAGACTCCATTTCTTTTTAGCAAATGCCCTAACCACCTCGATATTAGGGTGAGATCCCAAGAATCTCCCCACAAGAGAGTTAGCCATTCAAGAAATATTTACATCTATTATTTGATCTAGAATGGATAAAGAAAAAGTTCCCTCCTCGGTGTTGGATAAGATTTCAACAGGTGGATGAGAGGACTTACTCGTTGGTTTCACTCCAAAAAGTCCTGTCCAACTTTTGACAGAACCAACAAGAGATGTCCTATTTTGAACACAAGCTCCCTTCATGGGTCCCCCTCCTGGGTCCCCAATCCCAAGTATGACATCAGGAATCTTACCTTGGGCCCCGTTTGCATCTGTTTCCTCTAGTTGCCCACCACACTCCAAAGGACCAGTGTCAAAACTGCCATTCCCCTTGCTCAGCATGCTTGAAATTTGAATTCCTCCTTTCTTGCTTCCTGTTCTGACCGCTTGTTCCATGTTTTGTGTTAGGGGAGGAATGTTTTTCTACACTCATGGAGAGGTTTCTACATTGAGATTAGAGAATCTACCTTTGGTGTACATTCTATATTGAGGAGGGGCTACTTGGTCTCTCCCACTTCCCCTAAGTTTCACTTAAGGGGGGTGTTGGTGTAATTAAATATTCTTAATTATAGTTTACTTAAGTTTACTTAGGAAAATGCTTTTGAATATTAGTTGTCATACCTAGGAGTTTGCATTTCATTTTAGAACATGGTGCAGGAGAATTCCACTTTATGTATGAGATCTTGTTGGATAACTGAGAGGGGAGGTGAATAAGTTATAGAATCAATTATCTTAGGTCCCTTAACAATTTTCAACCTTAAAATCTTCTCAGTAGATAATCTATGCAATTAGATTTAATCATTCAATCGACCATAGTAGTATGCATCAAAAAATTAGTAAATAATATGCAAAACATTCCATCACACATTAACACTTGTATTTAATGTGGAAACCCAATTTGGGTAAAAATTACTGTGGGAATTATCACCAACAAAATAATTCACTCTTATGAAGTGAGCTTGGTTAAGATCCAATCCTATTGAAGATTACAAACACATTTTCTAGATGTGACCCTATTAGGGGATTTTCACAAAAGATCAACTAGATCTGACACTCTATAATGAGTGGCCTTATTAGAGGGCTTTAGAACATTTGTTAGAATGCCACCTTAAAAAGGATTTAGTAACAGGACTGTTAAATCCACTTGGTTAAGATATTTACTACTACAATTTTTAGAAAGTAATAGTGAAATGATCTGATAAAATATGTAACTACCTTTTCCTCTTCATATCTCCTCATTTATCATATTCAAACTCTTCCTTTCTGCTTAATCAACACACACACACTTCATCCCATCACTTTCCTTCAACTTTATTCTTCTTGGTGTACCCTTCTTTTATAATTTGGCTATTTTCTTTGGATATCAATAATTTATCATCAACAATAGCAAAAACATTAGCAATATGATCATCATGATCATCCTTTATATAGATAATTTTTTCTCTTAATCCTATCACCGCTTAATCTCATACATTCAATCAAATCTATAGCTCGGTAAAACATTTTATGATTCTTTCCAGCTTTATCTTCACCTCGGAACTTGAAATTTTCTTAGATCTCAAACCAATTGCTAAATCTTCACCATTTATCTTTACCTAATGATTATGACCCATTAATTTCATTAACTGACTTTGTTCCTTCCTTAGAATCTTTTAGATCAATCCAAATCATCACACGATTTCATATTTTACTTGATTCCTTGTTTAACTAACCACCTTCATCGACTTGGTTAAGTCCATCTACTCGGTTATCACTTACTAGGTTAACATTCACTCGGTTAGCTGTGACTAACCAATATCTTTGCTTACCGAAAACCATTTCCATCTTGGTAGAACACATTGTTTCCTTGTCTTTTCACTTCACAACTTCAATCCTTTATTATTGACCAATATAACTAACTTGTGCATCACTCTAACACTTCATTAAATCATGTAAAATAATCAAATCAATATTACCTTTCCATAGATTGATTCTTTTTGTGATCTATCTACTGGTTTTTTTGTGCTGGAAGATGTTTTTTTTTATGGATGGAACCTTTTAATTGTTATATCTTTGTTAAGGCCTATCTTTGGTTCTGCTTGTTTCTTATGGAAGTTGTTGTTTTTATGCTTTTATACTATGTTCTTATTTTTTCCTAGCATGTAAAGGGTGTAAAGGGTTTCAAATCCTCTTCAAAACCCATTTTTACCTTAATCAAAATCAATTTCCCTATTAAGCTCTCATACTTAACATGACTTCTTTATTCCATCTTCTATCTTTACCAACATATTTCAGATTGATATGGAAACTTGAAATTAGTAAGTCAATAGACTCGACATCAATGAAAAAATAACAACTGATCCAATCCTTCTACATACCTTTCATTTCTCGGTTAACCTTGTTCATTCTCAACATCTCAATATAAATAGGGTAACAATCTTATCAGTTGGGGTAACAATGTCCCCTTTAGCATTTATAGAAACAAATCTTATAAATCTAATCTATCTCACATCTAAAATGTACCATTGAATACCAGTAATCTTCATTCTTTACAATCTCCCCCTTTCTTCTTACATAGTCTTCTCTTCTTAGTCAATATTTCTTCTAATTAACATTTCTCTAGATATCTTTCAATTCATTTTCTCCCTCTATATCAGTTTCTCTCCCCTTAGTCATATCTCTTCCTTAATAATTATATCCCCCCTTCACAACAATTCCAAAGGTACCTACAAAACCTCAGTCCTTTTAGTTGTACCTTGTACCTTTCTTGTACCAATTACTTATGTTTCCTCATATCTTTCTCATAAATTTAGGCTCTTCCTAAAGAGTGAACATCTACATCAACTCACAAATAGATAATTTGATAAAACATGAATTGATGCTACCCGCATCTTTTTCTAATGAACATTAGATAGGGGAATGACCCCTAGTTTTCCTCTTAGGTACTTAAAAGTATCCTTAGGCAATGACTTTGTGAATATGTCAACAATTTGTTCCTTATATTCCACATATTCTAGTTGTACTTGTTTATCCTATATATGTTCTCTCAAATAGTGATACTTGATTGATATCACGTGCTTAGTCTTTGAGGGCATCAATAGATTATTTGAAATGTTTATAGCACTAGTATTATCACAATAGATTTTCACAGGGCAATCTATCTCCTCTTGTATCCATTTAAGTAGTTGTTTTATCTAAGAAATGTTAGAACAATTGAGTGTATACGTAGCGACATATTCTTCCTTAGCAGTTGATTGTGAAATGCAACTTTTCTTTTTTCTTATCCATGTCACTAATCTTTCTCCTAAGAAGAAATCTCCTCCACTATTGTTTTTCCTTTCATCCACATTAACTTCCTAATCAACATCATTATACACTTTTAATTTAAAATTTCTATCCTTTTTGTACCATAACCCATAGGCCTTAGCTCCTTTTAGATATCTAAAAACTCTCTTCACAATAGTCATATGTGTTTCCTTAGGATTAAAAGAAAATATTTCCACAATACCAACAACATGAGAAATATCAAGCCTAATATGAATAACATATTGTAGCTTACTGATCATGGATCTCTACAAAAGTTTCATTTACCTCGGTAGAGTCATCTTATTTTGAAAATTTGCATCCAGTAATCATTGGTGTACCAATTGGTTTTGAGTCTTCCATCCCAAAAGTTTTTAGGATCTCTTTGATGTATTTTGACTGTGTTATGTATATGCCATCCTTGATCTATTGAATTTGCAATCCAATAAAAAATTTGATCTCTCCAATCATTGACATTTCAAATTCCTTTCTCATTTCATCATCAAATGATTACACATTGACTCATTTCCTCCAAATATGATATCATCAACAAAAATTTCAGCAATTAGCACCTTATAATCATATTCACATTTCAAGTACACATTATTGTTATCACTAGTTCTAATGAAACCTATTCCCATTAGATATGAATGGAGTCTTTCATACAATGCTTGTGGTGCTTGTTTCAAACCATACAGTGCCTTGTGTAGTTAACATACCATGTGTTTCTGACCTTTGTCAATAAATCCTTCTGGTTGCTCAATGTACACTTCTTCTTCCAGTATTCCATTAAAAAATGTATACTTTACATCCATTTGATAGACCTTGAAACCTTTATAAGAAAAATATGCAAGTAAAATTCTCACACCTTCCAATCTAGCAATAGGAGAAAATGTATCACTGTAGTCAATCCCTTCTTTCTTTGCATATCCTTTGCATACAAGTCTAGCTTTATTACTTATCAAATCTCCATTTTCATTTAGTTTATTCATAAAAATCCACTTTGTACTAATAACATTCTTATACTTAGCTCTCAGTACCAATGACCAAGTATTATTCTTTTCAATCTCATCAATCTCTTCTTTCATTGCAATAACCCAATCTTCATTTTCAAGTGCATCCTTGACTAATCCAGGCTCACATTTAGAAATAAAGCATGTATTTTCTCTCAAATTACTTCTTGTCATGACTCCTACATTCTTGTCTTCAATTATTTGAGTCACTGAATGGTTCCTTTTGACATACTTTGCTAGCACTGGCTCGGTTCTATGTTCTTCAACATTTTCTCCTCTTGGTGAGGGGTCAACTGGTTCCTCAGTTTCTTCTTGCAGCTCAGGTACAATACCAAAAACTCCTTCCTATATATATACAAATCTTTGATATTCTTCTGGTTCCTTTTTTCTTTCTCCTTTAGTCTTATATCTATAAACTCAACAATCCTTACATTTACACTTTCCACAATTTTGTTAGTAGCCATATTTAGACATTTATAATCTTTTCTCTTTGTGGAGTTTCCTAGGAATATACCTTCATCTCCTTTAGAATCAAAATTTCCATTCCTAGCATCTTTCAGAATGTAACACCTACTTCCAAATATTTTAAAGTAGCTAACATTAGGTGTATTCCCATACCAAAGTTCATAACAGGTTTTATTTGTACCTTTCTTCAGTTGTACTTGGTTGAGGGTGTAAATAGTAGTACTAATGGATTCTCTCCAGTACTTTTTTGCAACCTCCTCAATCAAGAATGTTCTAGCACAATAAACTATTGATCTCTTCCTCCTTTCAGCTATGTCATTCTATTGTGGAGATCTCAATGCAGAGACTTGTATTTTGATTCCATTCTCATTATAGAAGACAATAAATTCATTAGAGATAAATTCACCTCCTCTATCTAATCTTAAACATTTCAGTTGCATACCTATTTCCTTCTAAAATCTTGCCTTATACCATTTAAACATTTGGAATGCATCAGACTTTTATTTTAAAAATATTACAGACATCATCCTTGAGTAGTCATCAACAAACAACATGAAATATTGATCACCA
Source organism: Chamaecyparis obtusa (assembly GCA_027943335.1). Taxonomy (NCBI): domain Eukaryota; kingdom Viridiplantae; phylum Streptophyta; class Pinopsida; order Cupressales; family Cupressaceae; genus Chamaecyparis; species Chamaecyparis obtusa. The sequence continues at coordinate 800,433 of BSBK01003115.1, read as the reverse complement.
TAATAACTTTGTACTCTCATAAGGTGACAAAGATCAATATGAACTAATTCTAATATACCATTAGATGAGTAAGACTTTCTTGAAAAACTTTATTTTTTCATCTTACCAATCTAACATTCCTTACACATAACTTTATTAGGCTTTCTCAATCTTAGTAGACCTCTAACTCTTTTCTTCTTACTAACCTTGATCATGTTATCAAAATTTACATGACAAAGTATTTTATGCCACAACCAAGCATCTTCACTTCTTGAAAACAAACACACATTACCATTAGAGTTAAGATAAAATAAGTTACCTTTAGATTGTTCACCAATTCCAATCAAATCTCCAGCATCATCATAGATCTTCACTTTTTGGTTCTGAAATTCCAGTCGGTGACCTATGTTATTTGTACACACTAGAATGTGCACTTCTCTATGTCTTTTCTTCCTAGAGAATCCATGAATGGGAAACCTTGGGAAGGTGACCTAGAGCTCCCTAGGCATAGAGTGCAAGGGTGTTAAGAATGCTCTTAGCTAGAGCTATTAAGCCAATAACCTTGCTAGTAAACCATGCAATGGGAGATTCAATGAGACAAGGGAAAGAATGCCAATATCCTCAAGAATCCAAATGGAGATGAAATGAAAGCTATGCTAAGAATGAAAATGCAAGCTAAGATATGGAAATGAAAGATAGAAGTATTACAAATCCTTACTAATTAAGCTATGTGAACTAATCTAGAGCATGAAAGGAAACTAAGCTAAGAAAGCATAAACATGAAGCTAAGCTAGGAATGCAAGAATGAAGGCTAAATGCAATAAGATCTCCAAAAGCTCAAAAGTCTTCAAAAGCTCCGAAGTCTCCAAGAAATCCTGCAACATAAGATTAGCATAAAAAGTTGGGATCCTAGAATGAGGAGAGAGCTCTTCTTTTATAGGAATTGAAAAGGAATGGACCATGGAGATTAAGAGGCAAAAGATTTAATCAAGGGTGGAGCTTGAAAGAGGAGCAATCCATGTGCACAAGTTTCCTCCAATGAGAAATAAGTGTTGACTTTTGTGCCCCATGTGAGACAAAAAGGCCTTTTCTTATTTTTATAAAATAAGAATAATGCTTTACTTGTGCAACTTAGGATAAGAGGAAAAGTGGGGGCTTTTTATTTAATAAAAGGGGAGGAAATTCCTTTTAAATAAATAAAGACTTAGGATAAAATGGTTAGCCCATAGAAAATAATCGAATAAATGATAAAAATAGGACTTGATCAAGAATAAGCAATTGATAATTTTAGCAAATAATGCTAGCAAGGGGCTAATAGTCTAGATGACCATTTTTGGGTGATTACATTTTCCCCTCTTTGACTAATGTGTGATCGATCTGGGAACACATTACATCAAAGAATAGATCAGCCAATAAGGCAATAGAGATCTGACTCCAAAGTATGAAGTGCAGAGAGATAGCAAATCCTGCATGGTCAGCCTAGTAGCGATAGTACTGAACACTTAGGAAAGAGATGGACAGTATCAGAACTCGATATGAGAACTAACATGTCAAACACAAAGATAGATCGATCAGAGAAAATGGAATGGTCAAGCATATACTCTGGAGAATAGCCGATAGGATATGATGTGTCTGCCCCCTCAGTATCGAAAGTGAAATTAGGTAGAGGGAATGCAGAAGCAAGAGAAACATGATCAAATATTTAGAAATCATAATCAAAGATGAAAGATGAGAGAATAACCATCAAGCAGTAAAGATATGCCCCAGTCAAGAGCTCAGAGAGATGAAATGAAATGAATGAAAGACTAGAAGGGTGAGAGAGATGGAGATGAAGAAGGAAAGGATGCCCCAGTGAAGATCAAAGGATCAGGCCTCAAAAGGTCAACCAACTATGCATAAGAAGGAGAAATGTGATTTGGACAGTCAAGGTGAACTCAGATTTCAGTTTCGATCCTGAAATGAAGAGAAAATGGTGTGATATGAAAGAAAAGAAGCAAAAGACATGATCAGGAAGAAGAGAAAGGTGAGCATAGTTTGACTAAGAAGTCTATGAAAGATGAAAGGAGAGCTCTCTCCATATGCAAGATGCAAAACTAACTATCATGAACTTAAGAATGCAAGCTATTATGAAAAGTGGTTTACTTGCAAGGTTACAAAGCTTTTAGACTCTAATATTCATCATCGAGTGTTATTGGTAGCGTCACAAGATCACACAACACACACTAGTATAACTATGTGAATCTAAATATGATCTATATCAGATAGAAATGTGGGAATCCCACCTAAGCACCAAAGACATATAGGTCAAGATGACTAGTGCAGTGATGTTCCCTAAGATTAGTATAGCAAGATTATACTTGCATCAAGACACAAGGAAAGTCAAGATGACTATAAGCATGCACTTGCAAAAAACAATCAAGGATAATACATTGTAGATCCTAGTGTCAAGTGAAACAAGCATAAATTCTCATGACAATGAGGATCAACAAGATATACCCACAAGTAGAAAGAAAATAAAACATGTCCTCATGCCCCAGTCTTCTAGCTTGACATCATCGAAAATGATCAGGGAGAGAACACTCAGTAAAGAAATCATCATAGATAGCACACAAAGAAATAAATTCAAACAAATCTCAGCAAGTCAAGTGTTTAAGTGCGTGTGTGTAGGTCATAGAGTCAAACTTTGAGTATCGCATCTGCCAATGAGAAATATCGTATCATTCTAGACTGCGGATAGGATATCTAATAAGTGTTGAGAAACACTTGATGCTAGGGAAGTGTTGAAAAAAACAATTGGGGAGGTGTTGAAAAACACTGTTGGAACCAAGTTTCCCAAGAAACCTGGATGCACAAAGAGACCCAAGATAAGCTAGAACAACGTATGCCCCCTAGACTAAGACAAGAGTCAATTCCAGGCTAGGAGAGGCAAAGCGAGAAGTGGAGTGAAGGAGCGCCATGCAAGACTGGTAGACATAGGTGCAAGAGTCTCAAGCAGCACTTGTTTCCAATTTTTCACCACTTGATAGATTTTTTCAGGACTTTTTTTCAATTTTTTTATATTTTTGCTACCAAGGCGCATGTTTCTAGGTTTTCACCAAGGCACTTTTTCTAAATATTTTTTTTGAATTTTTGAATTTTTTTGATTTTTTTGGTGAGACATCAAAGTGCCTATTGCTAGGTTTTCACTAGGATGCTCATTTTTTCAGTACTTTTTATGCTTTTTAGGATTTTTTTTAGCATCATATATGAATTTTTTGAATTTTTTCAGGATCAATATGTACAAAGAACTCAAGAACCTTAGGCATAGAACTTATTTAGATGTAGAACATTGATAGGCTCGGTAAGCTCTTCTTCCTCTGGCATAGATAACTAAGAGGCACTGGACCCAAATGTTGCTGCTATGATGATAGAAGGCCCCAACTAGTTCAACAAATAGCAACCAGCCTTAAGCAATTTCTGAGTTAGCGCAAGATCATGAGAGAGTGATCCACATATGCCATTATGGACTTTAGCTAGCACCTTTTCTGACTCCTCTATTTCTAGAAACTTAGGGAGAGTTCCATCTAGACCCTTCCTATACAAGTCACTAGAGACGAGGGTAGAGCATGAGGCATGGTGAAGGAGTTGGTGCTTCTCATGGCGTAGTAGATTTTTAGGGATAACTTGATCTGGGAGATGGGAAAAGATGGTGGCATAGTGGGATGATTCAACAGAAGAATTGTAGGTGAGATAAGGAAATTCTTCCACCAGGAACTCAAAGTGTGATTCATGCTCTTCCAGTTGCAAAATGGATGCCAAAGTAGCCATGGCATTAGTAACCTTGTTCTCAGATCTATGCTTCGCACATTTAGTCTTAACCAGTAATGCCACATGGGGATGTTAGCTTGTGGTGATTGATCAGGAAAATACTATCCAGGAAAGTACTGTACACTTTTCCTCAGTTATTTTGGGCTGACATATTGTAACTCATTCTAACCCTAAAGCAAAAAAAACTATTGTATAATATGGCTTAGGGTTAGGGATTTCATCATGTATGATTTTAGCACTTGCGGTGGAATTGAGCTGTAAGAGATTATAGATTGTAATCAAGTTGTAATCACTGGATAATAAAATATTGGACTCACTGTTGGTGGACGTAGCCCAAGGATTGGGTGAACCATGTTAAATCTTTATGTCTTGTTTCTCTTCTGTGTGGTTTATTATTTTTTGATATTGATTATATTTTCATGTAATTGTTATTTCTACCTTGTTAATTCTAACAAGTGGTATCAGAGCGAGGTTATTTCATTCATTCTTTCATCTATTCTCTGAAGTAGGTCTCACGAGTCAGTGGGAGAGTCTCTCGGTTAAGTGGGAGAAATGGAAAATTAGGGTAGGCTGAAGGTTGATAAGTTTAATGGGCAGAACTTCCATTTATGGAAGATGCAAATGAAGGACTATCTCTATCAGAAGGATCTATGGTGGCCATTAGAGGAATAGCCAAGAAAGAGGCAACAATGTCTCAGGAAGATTGGGATATTTTGGACAGGAAGGCATTGGGGAGTATTCATTTATGCCTAGCACAATCGATGGCATTCAATATCACTAGAGCAATGAAAGCTAAAGATTTGATGGATACCCTAGCGAAGTTGTATGAAAAGCCTTCAGCTTCAAACAAGGTATTTCTATGACGCGTTTATTTAATATGAAAATGGTAGAAGGTGGATCAGTCATTGATCATTTGAATGAGTTTAATACAGTTACAAGTCAGTTAGCCTTGGTTAAAATTACTTTTGATGAAGAGGTTAGGGCTCTCTTGATTTTGTGTTCTTTGCTAGAAAGCTGGAATGGCTTGGTAATGGCTGTTAGTAATTCTATTTCTGGTTCTAATACCCTAAAGTTTGATGATGTTATTGGTGTTATATTGAGTGAGGAAATTTGTAGGAAAAGCTTAGGGGCATCCACATCAGGTAGTGTATTGAACACAAAAAGCAGAGGCAAAACAAGAGATAGAGGAAACAACTTTGGAAATTGTGGGAAATCAAGAGGAAAATCAAAGGGAAAGAGGTCTGAATCCAAAGGGCCAAATGATTGCTGGTACTGTGGAAAACCAAGTCATAAGAAGAAAGATTGTTGGTCTTGGAAGAAAGATCAAGGAGACAAACATGATGGAAACAAGGAGGAAAATGTGGTAAGTAATAAATCCAAAGAGGATGCTTTGCTCTTGTCTTTAGAAAATGTTGATGATTCATGGGTGTTAGATTCGGGGGCTTCATTTCATGCTACACCTCATAGAGGTTATTTTGTTGATTATGTCTAAGGGGATTTTGGGCTAGTTTATTTGGGTGATAATAAACCCTATCAAATTGTTGGAAAAGGGAAAATCAAGATTAAGTTGCACAATGGGAATCATTGGCTACTACAAGAGGTAAGACATGTTTCAAGTCTGAGTAGAAATTTAATTTTAGCAGGGCAACTCACTAATGAGGGTTGCACAGTTAATTTTAATGATAAAAATTGAAAGGTTTCAAAAGGTTCCTTAGTAGTAGAAAAAGGTGTGAAATTAGGCACCTTATATCTTTGTACAGGTCATACTGTTCCTTCTACTTTAATTATTTCAAAAGATAATGAATGTTCAAGAACAGTGGCTACAGTTGAGCAGGAAGAACATCAAACCGTTACTGTAGATTCTGACACAACACTATGGCACAACAGACTCGGGCACATGAGTGAGAAAGGTATGAAATTACTTCATTCAAAGAAAGTTTTACCTAGTTTGAAATGTGTTAATATGGATTTCTATGAAAGTTGTGTGTATGGAAAGAAAAAGAGAGTTAGTTTTGTAAAGAGTGGGAAGGAAAAGAAAGATGAAAAATTAGAGCTTGTGCATACAGATATATGGGGTCCAGCTTAGGTATCTTCCCTTGGTGGCTCTCAGTATTATGTTACATTCATTGATGATGCAACTAGGAAAGTATGGATATATTTCATTAGACAAAAATCTGATGTATTTGAAACTTTTAAGAAATGGAAAATCTTGGTTGAAAATGAGACTGGATAAAGATTAAAATGTCTCAGATCTAATAATGGTGGTGAGTATTGCAGCAAAGAATTTGAAGATTATTGTGTCTCTACTAGTATTCATAGACAGAAAATAGTTCCAAGGACTCCATGGGAAAATGGAGTGGCTGAACGCATGAACATGACAATAATGGAGCGTGCAAGAAGTATGAGGTTGCATGCTAGGCTGCCCAAAAATATGTGGGTAGAGGTTGTGAACACTACTATTTATTTAATCAATAGAGGCCCATATACTCCTTTGGACTATGGTATTCTAGAGGAAGCATGGAGTGGTAAGAAGGTGAGTTATTCTTTTCTCAAAACCTTTGGTTGTGAAGCCTTTGCACTTATCGATTCTAAAAATAGAACCAAGCTGGACGCTAAGTCAAAGAAATGTGTATTTGTTGGATATGGCATTGATGAATTTGGTTATAGGCTTTGGGATTTTGAAAATCATAAAATTGTAAGAAGCAGGGATGTAATATTCAATGATAAAGTATTGTACAAAGATCTGTTGTAGTAGCATGAGAAGAAAGAAAATGATTATGTAGTGCTAGATGATATTCCAAATGTTAATGTTCTAGAAATTCCTTATGCTCTGCAACAACAGCAACAACAAATATCACACACCCCAGTGAAGTTTAGATGGTCAACAAGGCTAAGTAGACCTCGAGAAAGATTTTCTCCATCTTTGTATTCTATTTTGTTAACAGATGTTGGTGAACCTAAATATTATAATGAAGCTATGTAGGTGGATACAAAGCTTCAGTGGGAGTCTACAATGACAGATGAAATGGACTCTTTATTGAAAAATCAAATATGAGATTTATGTAAGTTACCTGTAGGTAAAAGGGCTTTACAGAATAAATGGGTTTACAAGATAAAAGAAGAGGATGGAGGTAAGAAAAGATTTAAAGCCAGATTAGTTCTAAAAGGATTTGCACAGAAACATGGTATTGATTTTGATGAGATTTTTTCTCTGGTTGTTAAAATGACTTCTATTCATACTATTTTAAGTATTGTGGCTATTGAAGATTTTTATTTAGAGAAGCTTGATGTTAAAACAACCTTTCTTCATGGTGATTTGAATGAAGAAATCTATATGGTACACCCACAAGGATTTGAGGTCAAGGGTAAGGAGAGTTTAGTGTGCAAATTGCAAAAAAGTTTATATGGCTTGAAGCAAGCACCTCGGCAATGGTATATTAAATTTGACACTTTTATGAATGAGCATGGATACAGTCAGTGTCATTCTGACCATTGTGTTTATTTTAAGAGGTTGGATAATGATAGCTACATTATTTTACGTTTATATGTTGATGATATGCTTGTAGCTGCGTCTAACATGGATCACATTAAGGGGTTGAAACAACAGTTAGCACATTCATTTGCTATGAAGGATTTGGGGGCAGAAAAACAAATCCTTGGTATGAAAATTTGTAGAGATAGGAAAAATAGGAAATTGTCTCTATCTCAGGCTGATTATATTGAGAAGGTGTTGCAATGTTTCTCTATGGAGAATGCCAAATCTGTTACCACACCTTTACTTGGTCATTTGAAATTGACTAAGGATATGTGTCCCAAGACACTAGAAGAAGAGACTAAAATGTCTAAGGTACCTTATGCTTCAACTGTAGGGAGCTTAATGTATGCTATGGTATGTATTAGGCTAGATATTGCACATGTAGTGGGAGTCGTTAGCCGATATATGAGTAACCCTGGTATTGAGCATTAGAATGTAGTCAAATGGATTTTCAGATATTTGAGAGGTACATCTAGTAAGTGTTTACACTTTGGGGGTTCTACTACTACTATACAAGGCTATGTTGACTCAGATTTGGCAAGAGATATAGATATTAGGAGGAGTACTATAGGTTATGTATTCACTATTGGTGGGATAGCAGTGAGTTGGATTTCTCGACTACAAAAGGTGGTTGCTTTATCCACTACATAGGCATAGTATGTTGCTGCTACAGTGGTAGCCAAGGAGATGATATGGCTTCAATTATTCATGGAAGAATTGGGACATCCACAGAAGGATAATTTTCTACGTACAGATAGCCAAAGTGCCATTCATCTTGCAAATAATTTTGCTTTGCACTCAAAGACAAAACACATACAGTTGTGGTACCATTTCATTTCGTCAGTTTTGGATGATGGGAAGTTAAAGCTGGAAAAGATTCATACAGATGATAATCTAGTAGATATGTTTACAAAGGTAGTAACAAGGGAGAAGTTGAACTCATGTTCAACTTTAGTTGGTCTTATAGACTAAACAAACTATAGAAACAACTGAGTCTAGGGTGGTTTGATCTAGTCGGAGCCTCATATGGTAGCGGTATTGCTACAGGATCAGTCTCCAAGTGGGAGGTATTTTAGTGTGGATAATGATCAGTCACCAAGTGGGAGATTGTTAGCTTCTAGTGACTAATTAGGAAAATACTATCCAAGCAAGTACTGTAAACTTTTCCTCTTGACCTCGCCGGGGTATTTTGGGCCGACATATTGTAACTCATTCTAACCCTAAAGTAGCAAAACTATTGTATAATATGGCTTAGGGTTAGGGATTTCATCATGTATGATTTTAGCACTTGCAACAGAATTGAGCTGTAAGGGATTACAGATTGTAATCAGGTTGTAATCACTGGATAATAAAATATTGGACTCACTGTTGGTGGACGTAGCCCAGGGATTGGTTGAACCACGTTAAATCTTTATGTCTTGTGTTCTCTTCTGTGTGGATTATTGTTTTCATATTTGGTTATATTTGCATGTTATTTCTACCTTGTTAATTCTAATAGGGATGCATCTTTATGATCTTTTTCTTGATAGGTGTAACCCTTGGAGTAATGATAAGCTCAGTGTTTAAACCAGGCATGTTCGAATATGTCCATGCAGAGTTAATCTTTTTCCCTTGAAAGAATGCAGCAAATTGTTCTTTATTTGTACTATTTTTAGGTTTGGATACCACCAAAATGTGGTTTTCACCATCTGACCATTGCTCTTGTCTTTTGAGATCTGATTTAGTCATTTGTGTTGCTGGTTCATTGGTGGAAGAGATAATAGGTTTAATGGCATTGAGATCTGAATGTATGAAGGAAAGTGGAGTGACAGGTTCAAGAGAATTTATGCAATAGGTGTCATCTTTGGTGACGAGAGAGGTTGAGCCTATAGGGTAGGCTCCAAAAGTGTCAAGATCTAGATTTTTCATAAAAGGAACAGCGTGGTCCACTAAAGCAATATGGGGATCAAACTCATCAGACCCAATGTGAGACTCAACAACTACATCAGGTTGGTCACTATAAATATGAACCACATCGACATCCATATCTGTTATGGAAGATCCCTCTAAAAGAGTGTCCAATTCATACTCATTGGAATTTGTTGTTGAGCTTTTGCTAGGATGTTTTCACCAAGAAGGCTTAGGACACTGAGAAGTAGAGGTACCCATGTCATCACGTGTGAGATCTCCTCTTTCTAGTAGCCGTGCAATGTTGCGATGTTGTCTGTCAAAGTTCAATGATTCATTAGGCACATAATTGCTAAACATAGTGGCTCTAGCTGTGTCCTCATCAGGTATGCACTCTTCTCGCCAAAGGAGTGAAGTAGAAGGGAGACTATCTCCCATTTGAGCCATAGTGGGCAGTGGTGACTCATCTATATCTATGTCTAAAGCACTAATTATGGGAACATTTCTGGAACAATCAGGGAGGTCATCTTCGGCACCATATCCTAGACCTATTTTATCTTTAGAGGGTCAGCCATTGGTGTGAATCAAAGGCTCAATGAGGGTCTGTCCATTATCATTTATAGGTCCTTGACCTTGATAGCCCATTTGCTGCAAAAAATTATAGCCTTTACCATAGCACTTAGGGGAAATAGGAGTAGCAATTGTCATACTACCCTCTTTTTCTCTATAGATCCATTCCCTAACAACTTGTTCTTCTATTTTTGCCTCTAAAGGTATGGATGAAGGAACAAAGGTATCAAAGACTGTCATGGTGGAAGCGGAAGGCTTCAACTTGTTAGAAGGTCTACCATATGATCTAGGAGAAGTAGGCAAAACAACAAGGGAATCTAGTGTGTATTCTTCCATACCAATACTCATCATCTTTAATGTTTGTTTAGACTCAATCAGGGATGCACTAGGATCATCAAAAGGTTTTTTGTGAGGAATAAACATTTCTACCATAGCAAGAGTATTGATAGCAGTAGTATGGTCTCCAGGAATCACAACTTCAGTGCCATTGTATGGAAATTTGATGCACTAGTGGTAAGTGGAAGGGATAACTTGCATGTCATGGATCCAAGGATGACCCAGAAGAATTTTATATGTGAGAGGGATGTCCAACACTTGGAACCTAATATCTTTCATGACAAGGCCCACTTGGACAGGCAACATGACAAGACCCTTAGAAGATCTTTCCACTTCATCGTATGCTTTTATAGTAATTTTCCGCTTAGGATCTATAGAAATTTTTGACAATCCCAGTTGTTGCACCACATTGAAAGAAACAATATTTAACCTTGCACCATTGTCTATCAGGACTCAGTGGACTTGGGTATGGTAGACTTGAACTTCAATGTGTAGAGAAAGATTATGAGGGTGGCAAAGAGATGTGTCATCTTCTATAGAAAAAGAGAGGTAATGGGGAGATGAGATATGGTTGACCATAGCTTGGAACCTATCTGGGTAATTGTATTTGGGGAAATTTTCTGTATGCAAAGCTTTCTCAAGGATCTCTCTATGCAAAGGTGATAACTCAAGCAACTCAAAAATAGATATCTAGGCTGGTGTCCATTGAAATTGGTGTACAAGATCATAGTTGGACAAGGCTGAAGGAGCCGCTGGTTTGGAAGAAGAGGTTTTCTTTGGAACAGGTGCATTTTTAAGGACAATTTTGGCTTGCCCCCTAGTAATAGCATTTGGTGTCTCACTTTAGGAAGATGAACCACCCAGTGTTTGCAAGACCAACTTTGGCCTACCATGATTGGCATCATTATCATCTTGAGATCTCATCATAAGAACACTCTCAATGGGCTCTACCATGTTGATCATAGGCATATCAGAAGTATATGTGTAGTTGATCTTAGCATCATGATTCTTCTTATTTGCTTGAGAGGACTCCCCCTTTTCATACTTAGGTAGAGGATCTTTGAAAGCCTGGTGATCAAAATTTTTAACTAAGCCATCTATGAGAATTGTGCCTCCATCTATGAGATCTTGTATAGCATCTTTAAGCGTGAAACAATTTTCAGTCTTGTGTCCCTTGTTTTTGTGATAGTGGCAGTAATGGTCCGCCCTCCACCAATCAAGCTTAACTAGCGGATCGTAGGGAGGAGGATTGGTAGGAATCATAAGATAATTGTTGGCCATCAAAGTCTTAAGAATCACATTGTATGGTTCAACCAACTTGGTGTAGACCCACCATTGGTATTGCTTCTTTGGCTTATCTCCAGGTTATTTTTGGGCCGACATATTGTAACTCATTCTAACCCTAAAGTGGAAAAACTATTGTATAATATGGCTTAGGGTTAGGGATTTCATCATGTATGATTTTAGCACTTGTGACGAAATTGAGCTATAAGGGATTACATATTGTAATTAGGTTGTAATCACTGGATAATAAAATATTGGACTCACTGTTGGTTGACGTAGCCCAGGGATTGGGTGAACCACATTAAATCTTTGTGTCTTGTGTTCTCTTCTATGTGGTTTATTGTTTTTTGATATTGGTTATATTTGCATGTAATTGTTATTTCTACCTTGTTAATTCTAACAGGGGATGCATCTTTATGAGATTTTGCTTGACAGGTGTAACCCTTGGATTAATGATAAGCTCAGTGTTTAAACCAGGCATGTTCGAATATGTCCACGCAGAGTTAATATTTTTCCCTTGAAAGAATGTGGAAAATTATTCTTTATTTGTACTATTTTTAGGTTCGGATACCACCACAATGTGGTTTTCACCATCTGACCATTGCTTTTGTCTTTTGAGATCTGATTCAGTCATTTATGTTGCTGGTTCGCTGGTGGAAGAGATACTAGGTTTAATGGCATTGAGATTTGAATGTATGAAGGGAAGCAGAGTGACAGGTTCAAGAGCATTTATGCAATAGGTGTCATCTCTGGTGATGAGAGAGGTTGAGCCTATAGGGTAGGCTCCAAAAGTGTTGAGATCTAGATTTGTCATAGAAGGACCAGCGTGATCCACTAAAGCAATATGGGGATCAAACTCATCAGACCCAATGTGAGACTCAACAACTACATTAGGTTGGTCACTATAAGTATGAACCACATTGACATCCATATCCATTATGGAAGATCCCTTTGAAAGAGTGTCCCATTCATACTCATTGGAATCTATTGTTGAGCTTCTGCTGGGATGTTTGCACCAAGAAGGCTTAGGACACCGAGAAGTAGAGGTACCCATGTCATCATGTGTGAGATCTCCTCTTTCTAGTAGCCACACAATGTTGCAACATTGGCTGTCAAAGCTCAATGATTCATTAGGCACATAGTTGCTAAACATAGAGGCTCCAGCTGTGTCCACATCAGGTATGTACTCTTCTCCCCAAAGGAGTGAAGTAGAGGGGAGACTATCTCCCATTTGACCCATAGTGGGTAGTGGTGACTTATCTGTATCTATGTCTGAAGCACTGATTATGGGAACATTTCTAGAACAATCAGGGAGGTCATCTTCGGCACCATATCCTAGACCTACTATATCTTTAGAGGGTCAGCCATTGGTGTGAATCAAAGGCTCAATGAGGGTGTGTCCATTATCGTTTATAGGTCCTTGACCTTGATAGCCCATTTTTCTACAAAAATTATTAGCCTTTACCATAGCGCTTAGGGGAAATAGGAGTAGCAATTGTCGTACTACCCTCTTCTTCTCTATAGATCCATTCCCTAATAGCTTGTTCTTCTCTTTCTACCTTTAAAGGTATAGATGAAGGAATAAAGGTATCAAAGACTATCATGGAAGAAGCGGAAGGCTTCAACTTGTTAGAAGGTCTACCATATGATCTAGGAGAAGTAGGCAGAGAAGCAAGGGAATCTAGTGTGTATTCTCCCATACCAATACTCATCATCTTTAATGTTTGTTTAGCCTCAATCAGGGACACGCTAGATCATCAGAAGGTTTTTTGTGAGGAACAAACATTTCTACTGCAACAAGAGTATTGATAGCAGTAGTATGGTCTCCAGGAATCACAACTTTAGTGCCATTGTATGGAAATTTGATGCACTAGTGGTAAGTGGAAGGGACAACTTGCATGTCATGGATCCAAGGACAACCTAGAAGAATGTTATATGTGAGTGGGATGTCCAACACTTGGAACCTAATATCTTTCATGACAGGGCCCACTCAGACAGGTAGCATGACAAGACCCTTAGAAGATCTTTCCACTTCATCATATGCTTTTATAGTAATTTTCCACTTAGGATCTACATCAAATTCTGACAATCCCAGTTGTTGCACCACATTGAAGGAAACAATATTTAACCCTGCACCATTTTCTATCAGGACTTAGCAGACTCGGGTATGGTAGACTTGAACTTTGATGTGTAGAGCAAGATTATGAGGGTGGGAAAGAGATGTGTCATCTTCTGCAGAAAAAGAGAGGTAATGGGGAGATGAGATATGGTTGACCATAGCTTGGAACCTATCTGGGTCAATGTCATTGGGGACATTTTCTATATGCAAAGCTTTGTCAGGGATCTCTTTGTGCAAAGGTGATAACTCAAGCAACTCAAAAATAGATATCTGGGCTGGTGTCCATTGCAATTGGTGTACAAGATCATAGCTGGACAAGGCTGAAGGAGCTGCTAGTTTGGAAGAAGAGGTTTTCTTTGGATCAGGTGTAGTTTTAAGGACAATTTTAGCTTGCCCCCTAGTAACAACATTTAGTGTCTCACTTCAGGAAGATGAACCATCCAGTGTTTGCAAGACCAACTTTGGCCTACCATGATTGGCATCATTATCATCTTGAGATCTCATCATAAGAACACTCTCGATGGGCTCTACCATGTTGATCATAGGAATATCAGAAGTATATGTGTAGTTGATCTTAGCATCATGATTCTTCTTATTTGCTTGAGAGGACTCCCCCTTGTCATACTTAGGTAGAGGGTGTTTGAAATCCTGGTGATTATAATTTTTAACTAAGCCATCTGTGAGAATTGTGCCTCCATCTATGAGATCTTGTATAGCATCTTTAAGCGTGAAATAATTGTCAGTCTTGTGTCCCTTGTTTCTATGATAGTGGTAGTAATGGTCTGCCCTCCACCATTTAGGCTTAACTGGTGGATCGTAGGGATGAGGATTGGTAGGAAGCGTAAGATAATTGTTGGCCACCAAAGTCTTAAGAATCACATCATATGGTTCAACCAACTTGGTGTAGACCCGCCATTGGTATTGCTTCTTTGGCTTGTCTACATACTAAGGTTTAGTAGCATTTTGAGTGTTGGCAGCCTCTTGTTGTTTCACTGCGTAGATAGCATTAGAGAGATTGAAAGCAGGCTCTTTAGCTTTTGGGATATCTACAACCCCATCAGTGAAAATGTACTTGTTTCTATTCCAAGGTTTGTTCTTGTCCTTGCCATTGCCTCTGGTATCTTTATTAATAACAATATCCCCCTTTCTTATGGCCACATCCTCAATCTGATATGCACTTTCAACCGTGTTGTTGAAAGAGGAGAACAGTTATTTCCTTAGATCATAATACAACTCAGGCACTAGAGTGTTGACAAAGATGTCAATCTTTTCCCTCTCGGGTAGCAGATGAGGATATTGAGAATAGAATGATCTCCAATGTTGCAAGTAAGTTGCAAATGGCTCACCTTGATTTTGTCTTAAAGAACTTAGATCTATCATGGTGATAGGTTGTTGGATGTTGTATGAATAATGGTGGGTGAAGTGCATAGCCAACTCATCAAAGGTCCTAAGAGGTGGTGTCAACTTGGAAAACCCCTCCAAAGCTTGTCCTCTTAGACTTTTAGGGAACAGTCATAGTAGAAATGTGTCTTCATGAAGGAAGTCCATGCTAAGAGCGTAAAAGTGATGCACATGGTCATGGGGGTCACTGCTTCCATCATACTTGTCGTATTTGGGAACCTCAATATCCCTAGGAAATGGGACCATGTATAGACTCCTATCAAAGGGAAGAGCACAAATAGATTCTACAAAAGATACCTTTGGAGGCTCTCTTTCTATTGCCATCTAGGCAAGACATTGATTTGTTCGGTGTAATTCCTCTCTAAGGATTTCCAATTTTGTTGGTAATTTTTCTTGGACAATTTGTCAGACATCATATCCAAGAGGAAGCTTGTATCCTCTAGAAGTCATGTATTGAAAATATTGGTTTCCATTACGCTCTAAGAGTTTATGCATCATTCTTTGGGATCTTGTTTAAATCTCATAAGATCCTCACTAGAAACCTCATCAACAACTTCTTCCTCATGGTGAGAGGGAGGGGGTCTAGGAGGTGAAGAAGGTACATCAAAAGTCCATCTCAGAGGTGACCTAGGTGGCATGTTGTTGCCATAGTTTCCATTAGTACCAAAAAGTGGTCTATGCTCATAACCACTAATCTCAGGTTGCTCATGAGACATTCCTCTAAAAGCCATGTGCCTAGCAGCATCCATTATGTTTTGATTGTATTCTTTGTCTAAGAACACTTGGTTGTCCTTATGCTCAAAATGTTCTTGTAGACAACAAAATTTCCCTTGTTTAGTCAAAGTGAGTGAGACACTGTCTGTGCTTTTGGAGGTCTTGAATGCGGAGAAAAGGAAGCCTCCTTTATACCATGGGGTAACCTTAGGATCCTCTGATTGGTCAGAACTAGAACTATCATTGCTAATGGGTGCTCATGAGCATCTTGTTGGAGAAGGTAACTATGTATAATTGAACGGAGGGTGACTCCCTTACTCAAATTGAGAGTGAGTTGTAACTGGCATGAAAAGAATTGTTGTTTGACTAAGAGAATGAGACAAAGTTTCTTAGATATTGAGATAAGCAAAGCTCATGAAGATCACTTGTCAAGATAGAACAATAGAGATGACTTGTCAAAAGTGTTCAAGAACTTACATCAATCAATTGAGTCAAGCCAAGATATGAGCAAGAAGCTCGATTTAGCAAGTAGCTAGAGAGGTAACTGTAGTGTGACAAGTGATCAAAAGAAGCATTTGTTAGGCTCAAACCCAATAGTTTTAGCTCATTTTTTTCAGTCTAGAACAAACCTAAGCATGCAAATAACAAACCAGCTTTAGGTAAGAACATGAAAAGACACTCTATGATAGGTTAAAATGCAAGTTTAACAGCTTCAAATTGCAACAGCAGCAGGACAATAGAATAACTCAGGACTCTTGATTGAGGGTGTCCAATGATGTTTCAGTATCGTATGACTCTTGACCAGTGAATGTGAGAAACTCAGTTTTGAAAGCAATTTGGTCAATGTTGTAAGTTGACAGGTACAATTTCTTGGTTTCAAGCATAGTAGTATCAAGAAATAGACAAGTTTGCAAATAGTCAGTGATCAAACATGTCATAAAACACTTGCGCAAGAGAAAAAGAAACCTTGCCAAGACAAGCAATTATGATATCAAAATGAAAAACTCTATGAGCACTACCATGATGTTTTATGTTCGAGAACATTTGCATGGGTAGATCATAGCGAGAACACTTCAAGCACTTACTACCTAGAAGGACAAAGGCTCAATACTTAACAACTTGGCCCACACTTGATGTCCCATCACCTCACACAAAGTGGTTACCCACAATAGATGTTGGCTTTGTCATGGAAGTGCCAATGGCACAACCAAAGGAACACATATGGTGAGTAGTCTTAGGGTGATCCGGGTTAGTCCACTAGGATCAATCCTTGCACCAAGATGTTAAGCAGCAAAATTGGGTAGCTTCTATCTATGGTTCTTAGTAAGGGCTTCCATTTGTAATAATTCTCTTGCTCCTCGAAGAGACTCCTTACCTTGTGGCAAGTAATGGACCTCATGGCCACAAGAGTACCTTAAGCATTCTTGCTCAACATTTTCCTCATGGTCACAATCCCACAAGTACTACGTCTACCAAGGTTTTGTGTCCTTGATAGCCTTGAATTTATAGTGGGTTGGAATAGCTCGGTATTAGCTTGTCCCCACTTTGGTCATTCCTCTTGATTGCTCAAGAGCAGGCCCGCTAAAGGATTCTATAACTAAACAAAGAATGGATCAACCTTTGAGTGTCAAGATTTCTAGTTCACCTCAAGGGTGAAGAGCATACTCTCCTAGCTCAAAAATCTCTCCCAAACACACCAAGCAAAGTTTAATTACCCTCTTGCTTTCAAAATCTAGAAGTGGGTCAAGATTTTTGGTTCACCACAAGGGTGAAGAGCATACTCTCCTACCACCAAAAGACTCCTACAACAAGATATTAAGTGCCTAATAAATGAAACAACTAGTATATGCCACACTGAAAAGGAAAGCAATTAAACAAGCACTTGATTGGTTTTTATGCTCGGGGAAGCCTTGCAAAAACCATTAGTAGACCTTGTGCATTTAGAGCTTTGACATGCGTTCTTTTAAGAAAATATTTCAAGCAATGAGAGCACCTACAAGCACAACTTGTTAGCTCCATAATGGTTAGCACATCAAAAATTAGATAATTTGCAAGTAAAATAGCTAATCAAATGAAAAATTTTCAAAATGAAACTAGCATGGTTGGATTAGGCTCAGAAAGAACTTTCCAATGATATATCACACTTCAATTTTTGATACCGTATGCAAAAATTTCTTAAAAATGGGTCGTACGAAGGCTCGTGCGAGAAAGTACAAGGGCTCGCGTGAGAAAGTACATAGGCCCACATGAGAAAACACCTTTGTCACACACAAAAGTGCTAGTACCAACAAATCTTCACATGATATGGTGAGAAACTTCATGCGAGATTCTATAACAGTGACGAATAGAAGTACAGACAACGTAAAAAAATTGTAAAAAAATAAAAAACAGCCGAAACCTGTGGTGAAAATGCAAGAAAAGAAGGACAAAACAGAGCTATTCTACCCCATGGTGGGTGCCAAAAATGTACACACTAGAATGTGCACTTCTCTAAGTCTTTTCTTCCAAGAGAATCCATGAATGGGAAACCTTGGGAAGGCGACCTAGAGCTCCCTAGGCATGGAGTGCAAGGGTGTTAAGAATGCTCTTAGCTAGAGCTATTAAGCCAATAACCTTGCTAGTAAACCATGCAATGGGAGATTCAATGAGACAAGGGAAAGAATGCCAATATCCTCAAGAATTCAAATGGAGATGAAATTCAAGCTATGCTAAGAATGAAAATGCAAGATAAGCTATGGAAATGAAAGATAGAAGTATTACAAATCCTTACTAATTAAGCTATGTGAACTAATCTAGAGCATGAAAGGAAACTAAGTGAAGAAAGCATAAACATGAAGCTAAGCTAAGAATGCAAGAATGAAGGCTAAATGCAATAAGATCTCCAAAAGCTTAAAAGTCTTCAAAAGCTTCAAAGTCTCCAAGAAATCATGCAACATAAGATTAGCATAAAAAGTTGGGATCCTAGAATGAGGAGAGAGCTCTTCTTTTATAGGAATTGAAAAGGAATGGACCATGGAGATTAAGAGGCAAAAGATTTAATCAAGGGTGGAGCTTGAAAGAGGAGCAATCCATGTGCACAAGTTTCCTCCAATGAGAAATAAGTGTTGACTTTTGTGCCCCATGTGAGACAAAAAGGCCTTTTCTTATTTTTATAAAATAAGAATAATGCTTTACTTGTGCAACTTAGGATAAGAGGAAAAGTGGGGGCTTTTTATTTAATAAAAGGGGAGGAAATTCCTTTTAAATAAATAAAGACTTAGGATAAAATGGTTAGCCCATAGAAAATAATCGAATAAATGATAAAAATAGGATTTGATCAAGAATAAGCAATTGATAATTTTAGCAAATAATGCTAGCAAGGGGCTAATAGTCTAGATGACTATTTTTTGGTGATTACATTATTTAGTTGTACAACACTCAATAAATTATAATTTAGTCCTTCAAACCTAATAAGAATTATCACATTTGATCTTTTCATTCAGTATAATGGATCCCTGATTACTCCTAAGAGCATTAAGTGTTGTCATTAGTATCATTCAGTCATACCATCGGTAAAGGAGACAATACAGTCTAGTTGGTCAACACACAAAGCCTAGACACTGAGCATAATACAAGGTAGAACACTATATAAACCAAATACAATTTTGACCGAGTACTCATACTGAGCTAGATGATTACCGAGTACCAAGCACAGTAGTCACTTGTATCATCTTAAAATAGAAGCACTTCCATGTTAAGAGAATTTATCCCTTTGAGTGAGTGGTTTGGGGTCATGTTAAGTGCCTTGATTGGTTCTTTGCATGAATATGGCTTTCTCCCCCCATTCTACTTCTCTCTCCACTTGTTTTCACTATCTTTCTGCATTTCCTAGCACTCTGGATTAAGGTCCTGAGGTTTTTAACCTCAAGGTCAAAGATGACCTTGAGGGTCAAAGATGACCTAGACCCTGACCTAGGTCAAGGATTACCTCAACCCTGACCTAGGTGGGGTCTACCTCGTTCTTGACCCAGGGTTCAAATTTCAAGGTCCCATGATTTCTGGATGTCGGGTTTTAGAAAGATTTGTTTTCCCACTTTCGGGTCGACTGTTTTGGTCTCTGAAATGGTAAATCCTTAAATTGCATTTAATGTGGGTCCAATTCTAGGGGTTAAGGTTAATTGGGATTCAATTATCCAATGTTGGCCTTCTCTAAAGGTTTGTGCCCTAGATCTCTATAAAAGGAAGCCTTCCTCTTTCATTTCATCCATCACTTTTTGCAATCATGCATCCATTATCAAGTAATCTCTCAAGTGCAAGCAAGCAAGAAGGAGAAGGAAATCAAGAAAGCATTCATTCATCCTCAAGCCTAGCATCCATTCAAGCATTCAAGCATTCATCAAGGAGATCCATTGTTAGCTATTGAATGATTCAATCTCTTTGGAGCCCCCTTGGAGATTTCTCCATCCACATTCATCAAAGCCTTCTCCTATGCAAAGATACATTCAAGATTGGTGTTGAAGATCAAATGCCATTGATTTGAGACATCCTACATTCATTTCTACATACATTTGGAGCATCCCTACTTGTGGATTCAAGGATTCAAATCCTCCACAAGGACTTCAACATAAGCAAGGTAAATTGTTTCATTTACTTTGTTTATGCACATTACAATTTCAATTCAATTTCAAGGTTAATTCCTAAATTGGGGTTTGACCAAGGCAAACCCCCCATCCAAACAACAAAAACCCCTTTTTCTTGTAGGTACAGGTGCATGACTATGGATTGGAGCTTGGCTCTGGATACCCTTTTTGGCAAACTTCTGAGATCTGCAAACAAAATCAAAGATGACCTTTAGAATTTTGAAGTAGTCTTTGACCTTTTATTGGGGTCAAAGACTACCTACAAACGGAAAGACAAAAGTTTTCTGGGTTTTCTCCATCTCAACATTTCCAGTTTGAAATAGGTTGCAAAATTGCCCGAAACTATGCACAGACATCAGAAATTAGCATTTTCCAAATCTTCCCTATTTTGAGGTTAGTATTTGCCTTTCATTTATTTCAGATTTCAAGCATATACTCTTCGTAGAGAAATATAAGGTTTTCTCCTTCATTCATATTCTCCATAGATTGATTCTTTTGTGTATTGACCTTTTGTTTGATCAATTTGGATCTCTCCTTTGGGAAGTTGGATTTAGAAGTAGATCTCATATTTACCCTTTTCATATCACACTATTCATTTTGGCACCCATACTACTATTTTATTCTATTCATAACCAAGCATTCATATGTATTGAGCATCAGTTAAATACCGAGTGAAACATGAAATGATATAGCAGTTTGTAATGACACAAACTACAAGGCAAATGATTTACATCAATTAGAAAATGGTTTACCAAGATCTAGATGAAATTTAATATGGATGTAATCATTTAATGGTTGATTATTCCTATGTAAAGATGATCTAGGTTATTTATTTGAACCGTTGATCTTAGGTTTCTAAGATAGTATCTAAACCCTAATTAGGTCAAATCACTTTGATATAAATATTGTATAGATGTCATTTTGATGAAGAACACACATGAAGTACCCACCTTTGGGAGACATATGAAGATCTGACAGGGTTAAGTTTGAAGTGTTAGAAAAGTATACAATTTATAAAAAATAGAAGGCTACCGATTAGTATTCAGAGAAGAGAGCAATCACATTGAGGTGATAATAGATAAGTACATAACATATATGAAATCATGCAAGATTAGTTTCTATCTATAGATAAATTTTACTTACCTTTTAACCATAGTAGCAGACTTTAAATCTCCTAACAAAGTGGACTTAACAGTCTTTTTGTAAAATCTCTTAACCAAGTGCACACTTAATTATGTTGCTAAAATCCTTTAACTAGGTAGATCTAGATGATCTTATTGCTTCTCCTAACAGGGTAAGATCACCAAAAGTGATCAAATCTTTGTAACCTTAACCGACAACTTTATTACTGTAGTAGTGAAGCTTTGTGGGTTCTGTCCCCACCATAGTTTTTACCTTCTAACAAGGGTTTCTACGATACCAAAATACATGTGTTATGTGTATGAAGTTTCATGTTTTCATATTTGATTAGATTACATGCATTTACATTTTAGTTATGTTATTAGATGTATGGTGAATGAAAATGATACAGTCGATTAATGATTTACATGTTTACAAGGATTCAATTGAAAAAAATTTAAGGGTACTGATTCACCCCTTCCCTCTCAGTACACACCTTTCCATATTTCCAACAATTGGTATCAAAGCTAGTTATCTTGTTGAGGAAGTTTAATCATTGAAGAGAAAAGATCTTAAGGATGGAAAGGTATGAGTTTGACAAGACTATTGAAAATAAAAAATTGTAGATGCAAATTCTCATAGAATAATTCAAGGAAGCCAAAGAAAAAATGAGAGAGTTACTGATTAAAAGGAAGGAAATGGCATTTAAGCTCAATGAGACTGATTAGCAAGAATAAGAAATAGAGAATCTGTTTGAAGGATGTGGATCTAGATCTAGAAGTACATCTGATGCATCTAAGGGAACCATATCAGATCTATCTAAAAATAATCAACATCTTACTAATCAAGTGAAATCACTGCAAATCAGTCAAGAGACTCAAATGGTAAGAATGATTGATGTCATGAACAATGCAAGATAGGCTGAACAAGAAAGGAACTTAGCTATTGAAGATAGAATACAAATGACTAAAAATATGGAAGAAAAGGAATATAAGATATTGAGACTTACCGAGCATCATTTTGAAATTTCCAATCAAATGGTTGTCATGAGTCAAGAAGTCAATTGAGTGAATAGTGAGCTTACTAGAAAACTGGAAGACATTGGTGAATTGAGAGAAGATAATGAAAGACTGAAGAATGATGTGAAAATCCAACAAAACAAAATGAGATGATTAAGAAAGCTAAAGAAAGTACTAAAAGGATGGATGAGTTTCTAAATAGTCAAAGAAGCCTTGACAACACTACTAGTTTAGGATATACTGAGAAGGGAGAGTCATCAAAACAAGATGAACAAAAGAATGTCTATGCACATCCAAGGCCAAAGAAGCTCTCTTGATATCATTGTGGAAAATTGGGTCATGCATTAAATGTTTGTAGAAGCAAAGAGAAATGTATTCCTAAATCTACTCCTAAATTTGATGGTTATTTTTATAACTACAATAAGTATGGACATCAAGCACATGAGTGTAGATCAAAGCTAAATAAGTCACCCAAGAAACACTACATGGAAAATCACTATCGCACTTACAATATACATTGACATATATCACAGGAATACAAGACAAAGATGAAGCAATTCTGGAAACTGAAAGGACAAAATAAGACATATCAATCGAGAAGACAAGGTAATGCATATACTTGGGATTAAAACATTTGGACTAGCTATACAACATGTGGTAGATATGGACATATTGCAAAAAATTGCATGAGAATGCACTAGAGAGGAAGATCTCAAAACTAGAAAAATTATGGAATGGCATGTTTGCACTGTCACAAGGTTGGTCATTCAAGTAAAGACTATAGAGACCAAGCACCAGAGGTGAATGTTAATACAAATGAGAACACCATTGAAGAAATCATGAGGATAAGGAATCAAATGATAATTCTAGAACAAGCACAATAGTCGGTGACACCTCATCCTTTGGATTAGGTGATCTCACCACCTCCACCTAAGAAAATCAAGTAAGTATGGAACTGAATTTCAATTGGGTATATCTTACAATAGTTCCTTATATCTATTGCATGAATACCAAATCAACATGAAATAAGATGCACTAGGTAGTTATATGTTTGGAGCATGAAATGTGTATAGTCGATAAAAGCATGACCGAGTGAAATTTTGTTAGTTGGTGAAAGTATCAAGGTTAACCGAGTTGAAGGATTAACCAAGCAATATTTAGTGTTAATCAAGCTGAAGTTTCAATGGAGATAATTGAATGTCTTTGTATTAACTGAGTTGTGGTAGGTGAAGCATTTATTACAAAACTTTGAGTGGGAAAATGATTTTTAGGTATAAATATGCATCGAATCAAGTCATTTCTTCACATAGAAAACTAGAGTGATTTGAGAAAATTTGAGAAAAGAGTTTTTCAAGCATTTCACAGAGATTCAAGTAGATCACAAGAAATTTGTTATCATTTGAAGTAAGTTCTTGGTAAATTGAGTTATTTTCTTGAAGGTTTTGTGAAGCTCTAAATCTGACAAAACAATGGCATCTTCATCAAAGTGTACAAAATCTAAGACCGAAGGTGACAAGAAGGTCATATTGATTAAGTCCTTGACCTACAAAGAATCAAGATACAAATTGTACCCTCAGATTGCTTCACAAGTTGATCAAACAAGCATGTTTCTAGCATATGACCTAGGGTTTTATTGGTTCAGGATACATGTGCATATATTCACTGCAAGATAAGAGAAATTAGAGATTTTGAGATTTAATCTACATACTAGGAGTTATGCTAGGATGGAAAGTTAAAGGATGATCACACACATCTGGAAATCAAAGAATTGACAAATGCCCTTCATTTCCTGAAGGAGTTTAAGACTAAATGGATTAGGGTTGTACTCAACTGAGTACATGAGGAAAAAATGTGGTTGGATGAATTGGTTAAAATTACTAAAGATGTTGTCCACATGGTTATCAGTTATCCAAAAAATGATAAGGAAAAATCTATAAGAAACCCACTGAGAATAGAGACCGAGAAACCAATAGGAGCTAAGTGGGATGATATAGGCATGAGGATCAACACCATCACTGATCCAGAAACTAGATTTGGAGCCTATGTTATTGGTTATAAGATTTTTCAATCAAGCAGACCCAACAGTGTCCCATGCGGAGTAGTGGACATAGCATACAAAATTGTCAAGAAGGTTTATAATTAGACCTCATTGAGCTACTATTGAAGCAACTTGAGGAGAACATGAGAACTATCCATGTTGCAAAGACCAACACATGTAAGTTTAGTTCATTGCTTGTATGTACATTTTTTTACTTGAAAAACTATTTCCCATCAATCAGTAATGTTGAATGGGATGTCAACTAACCTGTCATAATCCAAATCAGTTAATTCATCAAGAACTTAGGTCAGAATTTTGAGGTTGTGATGGATGATTATTTTGGAAAGTTTAAAGAAAGAATGCATAAAAGGAGCATGATACCTGCACAATTAGTTGAGAAGCACAAGGAGGATATTTTTTTTCTAGTGGACATTGAAACCACCCTAATAAAGGCATTTGAGCCAAGGAATGTTTGGCTACCTCTAATGGGCTATGAACTTGATATTGACCGAGTCTCTAGGTCAATAAAGGCACTTTTGGTTGAGCCCAAAGACCCCAAATCTACTAGGTTCAAAACCTATGAGGAAGCTAAATTGAGAATAAAAATGGACTCAGTCAGAGTTAAAGTTAGAAGAAAATCCAAGAAAATGATGGACACCTTGAATAAGAAATTTGGTGAAGAAGAAGAGGAAGTAGAAGAGAAGTCAGTTAAAGAAGCAATCGAGGAACAACTGTTGATCGATAATAGCGAGCATGAAGAGGAGATTGAGTCAGACAAAGAACTACAAACTACACTAGTAAAGGCCAAAGGAAAGATAAAACAAGTAGAGACTCCTACCCGAGTGAGGAAAAGATCCTCCACAAGTGTTTCTCCATCCCTAAAATGAGGAATAGAAAAAATCACACGGCCTACACCTACAAAGATATATCAAAAGAAGAAGAGACGTGCACAAGCCACCACCAAGCAACCTAAGATGAGGAGGAAGATAATAAGAGGTAAGGATGATATTGAATCTAAAGAAGAAGATGATAATAGTCAATTCAAAGTTTTTATAAATAGAGGATAATTAATGATGATCTAGAAAAGAATATAAAGGAAACAGGTAGGCTAGCTCACCCTAAAATGAATCGATTTGTACATATGTCAACTGAGGATTAGGAAAAGATAGAAGAGGAAATCATCAACATGATGATTAAGTTTAGAAGATTACCAGTGAAATCTTCAACTTACATTACTAAGGAACTATATGAGAAAGTATCGATAGGATGGACATATGCCTTGCATACTGAAAAGAAAATGAAGGAATACTCATTAATTTTGGCAATGCCTACTCTATCAGTGATTGAAATTGAAGACATGATGAAATAGTATGCCAATATATTTTTGATGAAAGATGGAGCATTAAGCATATTGGAAGGGAAACTTGAAGAAGCTGATGAAGATAGTAAAGTTTTATGGACAAAAATTTTGGATTCAAAGGTTGAAGAAGACAAAATTGCACTAGCAATAATCCCCAAGAAAAATGTAAAAGGTAAAGGAAAAGGGGTACACTTAGATGATGTAGATATTGCTACTAAAGAGCCTATTCATATATTTTACATTGAAATAAAGATGATGATACATATGCCGAATACTTCTATTTGACAAGTTATATTGAAGAAGAAAAATAGGATACTCCTGAGTAGCTAGTTACAACTGGGAATGCTGAAGTAACAATAGAAGACATTACTAATAGAGATCTTGATGATGAAGAAAAAGATGATGAAGATATCACCATTTGCAGAAAATGTTGAGCAAGAAAGACCTACTAAGGCAATAACAATAGATATACCGGGTAGCTTACCTATATTGGTGCAAGCCATTGATATAGCCACTCAAGGGAAACATGAGGAAAAGACACCAAAGCAACAAAAGGAAAACTCAAGGACAGGGTGAAGAAGGACTGAAGGAGACAAATGAGCGTGAAAGAAAAGAGATAGATAATAAAAAATGAAACCAAGACAAATGTAGATGTCTCTACAACTGACACAAGGCTAGAAGCCCAAGGACCTCAGACTAAGGGAATATACAAAGGGAAAGATAAGGAAGAGAGTGTCTCAAATGAGAAAGAAAAGTCTAATATAGAGACTAAATCTCTAGTACCTTATAGGAAATCTCCCACATCAAGCACTTAGGAAAAGAAGAAAAAGAACAAACATGGTAAGGGTCCAGTCACTTTAGATGAGATTATTGAAATTCCTACATGTGACTTGAGAACCCTAGACCCAAAAGCACTTAGAAGATATGGAAAATTGTGCACAAGGAATGTTGCACATGAAAAGCTAAGAAAGGAAAGAAAGAATAGGCAAGTCTTATAGGATGTTACAGAGATCTTAATGCAAGTAGTCCTTGATATCAATGTTGATGAGGCAACTCCCATCATTGATCAACTTGCAAATCTAATTGGCCACATAAAATCTTTGAGTATAGATGTTGAAAAGAGAATTGAAGAGAGAGTAGAGGCAAAGATACAACTCAAGCTGGCAGAGAAAATCAGCCAAAAAGTGCCAGTTAACAAGGTAAAACTATCTGAGGTAATAACCATGATAGATAGCATTATTCAAAGGGTTATTACAATTTTGCACAAGCTATGCACTATAGACTCCTTCACTACTAAGATTAGTGACAAGATTAAGAAACTAGATGATGACTTGAAGGTTAGTGTAAATAGTCTCATAACCGATCCCATTGCATTTTATGAGCATTATGCTAAAGTTACACAAATCCAGTGGTTAAGACTAGAATTGAGGAAGAAAGAGGATAAAATAAGAGAACAAGTAACTGAGCTATAGGTAGAGTTACTTCCAAACTTAAAGGTGATGCAAAATCATGTGAACAAGGAAAAATAATTAATTTCCAGCCCTGAGATATCAGATATAGAAAATATTTTTTATATGCATGCACAAGTCAGTTTAGAGTAGATTGCTCTTGAGAATCTCAAAGAAGAATGGGAAAACCTCTTGGCCACTCTATAGAAAACCCATCAGAACATATTTGACAAATTGTAAGTACATTTTTTTGAATTAATTTTTAAAAAGGGGGAAATATATGTATAGATATTCTTGTATGTACTTTACACTGAGACCATGTACAAAGGGGGAGTTCACACAGTTCACATTTTTGGTTAACAATTTTTCTTTCAAGTCCAAATTTTGTAGATGATACACATACATAATGTTTTTTATACTAATTCCAAAGGGGGATAATGATACTCCTAAGAGAATTAAGTGTTTGCATTAGTCTCATTCAGTCATACAGTCGGTAAAGGAGACAATACAGTCTAGTCGGTCAACACAAAGAGCCTAGACACCGAGCAAAATACAAAGTAGAACACTATATTAACTAAATATAGTTTTGACTGAGTACTCATACTAAGCTATATTATTACTAAGTACCTAGTATAGTAGTCACCAAGAATTCATATGTACTGAGCATCAGTTAAATACCGAGTGATGAATGCAATATACACCGAGTGAAACAAGAAATGATATAACAATTTGTAATGGCACAAACAAGGAAAAAGGTCTACACTGATCAAAAAATGGTTTACCAAGATCGAGATGAAATTAAATATGGATGTAATCATTTAATGGTTGATGATTCCTATGTACAAATGATCTAGGTTATTTATTTGAACTGTCGATCTTAAGTTTTCTAAGATAGTATCTAAACCCTAAGTAGGTCAAATCACTTTGATATAAATATTGTATAGATGTCATTTTGACAAAGAACACACATGAAGTAGCCACCATTGGGAGACATCTAAAGATCTGACAAGGTTAAGTTTGAAGCATTGACAGAGTATACAGTTTATCATAAATAGAAGGCTACCAAGTAGTATTCAGAGAAGAGATCAATCACATTGAGGTGATAATAGATAAATACATAACATATATGAAATCAAGCAAGATTAGTTACTATCTATAGATTAATTTTACTGTTACCTTTTACCATAGTAGAAGACTTTAAATCTCCTAACAGAGTGAACTTAACAGTCTTTTTGCAAAATCTCTTAACTAAGTGCATACTTAATTATGTTGCTAAAATTATCTAACCAGGTAGATCTAGTT
This sequence comes from Chamaecyparis obtusa, assembly GCA_027943335.1. Lineage (NCBI taxonomy): Eukaryota > Viridiplantae > Streptophyta > Pinopsida > Cupressales > Cupressaceae > Chamaecyparis > Chamaecyparis obtusa. The sequence continues at coordinate 771,896 of BSBK01003115.1, read as the reverse complement.
GATCTTATTGTTACTCCTAATAGGGTAAGTGTTAGAAATAGGAAATACTGAGAGGGGGGGGGGTGAATCAGTATTTCACAAAATTTTACTTTTCCCCACTTATGGATATATGTAATGAACTCGTAACTTGCATAAGAAACTAAACTGAATAATAAACACAACCATAAAATAAAGGAACTCATTGTTGGAAACAATTGTCTGAAGGAAATTGCTACTCAATTATGTATTGTCTTTGATGTCACACAATGTCATAGTCCGTAGCAACCAGTTACTACCAAGCTCAGTCGGTCTGCCAGACAGGAATATTAGTGCTTACCGAGTCCACTCGGTTATCAAAGAAAATCAGTGTCTACCGAGTTCACTCGGTTACCAAAGGAAATTTAGTGTTTACCGAGTTTAGTCCGTCATCAAAGGAAATTTAGTGTTTACCGAGTTCAGTCGGTCATCGAAGAAAAGTTAGTGTTTACCGAGTTCAGTCGGTCATCGAAGAAAAGTTAGTATTTACCGAGTTCAGTCGGTTATCGAAGGTAAAGGATTGTTGGTGTTTACCGAGTTCCCTCGGTCTCCGAAAGATTATAGAAAGTTATGGTCACCGAGCACTGTCGGCCCTTGAAGGATTTTTTCAAATAGAGTTTGCTTAATTCAGCTGACTGTTATACTAAATAATGTCAATTTGACAAATCTAAAATCATATAAATAAAAGGTCAAATGTGAAAAGAAAACAAGAAATACAGCAGAAGATTTACAGAAGAAAAGAAGGAAAGGTGTATGCGAATTTGTGAAGGATGTTCAGATATCCTTGAGGTGCAGCAGAGATTTATTCGATCAGAAAGGATCAGACTTATGCAGAATAGAGATCTGTAATCAGCAAGACAGTTGCATTATTATACAGGTCATTTTTCATTGTTACCTTCTTATCATTGTAACAGTGAATTCTAAATCTCTTAACCGAGTTGGTTTAACAACCATATTGTAAATCCTCTAACAAGGTGACAATTCCATTGAATTGTTTTTAAGACCTCTTACCAGGCCACTCCTAGCAGGGTGTTTTAAATCCTCTAACAAGGTCACACCTAACAGTGAGTTTTGTAACCTTTTATCGGGTTGGCTTCTAACCGGGCATCACTTCAGAAAAGTGAAAATCAGTATCTAGATACATTGGTGGTTTTTCCCATATTGGGTTTCCACATTAAATCTTGTGTCTCTTGTGTTCTTAATTGCTTTCTCAATCATATACATGTGCTGATGAATATCTAAAGATAATTTTGCTAATACTTTCTGCATCTTCAATATTACTGCAATCTATTTACCGAGTGCTAAAATAGATAACATTGTTAAGATATCCTAAGGGTTCTGGAAAGAATTAATTGTGACATGTTTTATGGTTGACTGATTCACCCCCCCCCTCTCAGTCACTTCATCCATATTCCATCAATTGGTATCAGAGCTCTTGGTGCTTGCAGGAAGGGTTTCAAAGACCTAAGCTAAAGATCAAGATGTCTTACAAGAGGGAAATTCCAAAGCTCAACAGAGATAACTTTTCAGCATGGAAAGGTCTCATGCGACTTCATCTGGCTTCCATTGGTGATTCAGGATGCAAATACATTGATGAAGAATACACAATTCCTAATGGTGCATTAACTGTTGAAGACATTGCAGATAAAAAGACTCACAACATCATGATGATAGACATTGCATCTGCTCTCAGCTATGAAGAATTTGATGATATTAAAGACTGCACTACTGCATATGAAATGTGGATGGCACTGAAGAAAATATATGGTGGTGATGCAAATGTGAAAAGAGCCAAAGCAGAAAGCCTAAGAGGACAGTTTGACAAGATGAATATGAAGGAAGATGAAAACATTGCAAAATATGTTGAAAGAATCAAAGCAAGTGTAAGTGCAATTAGAGCTTCTGGAGGAACAATCTCAGATGAAACTGTTATAAGTAAGGTACTCAGAACATTACTCCCTATCTATGCAATAAGAGTATCAGCTATTCAAGAAAGAAGATGTGAAACAAACCACAATATAACTTTGGATGCTTTAGTTGGAAGATTGACAGCCTTTGAATTAGACAACTATGACAACTATGTTCCTAGTTCCAAAAATATTGAATCAGCATTTGAGGCCAAGGTTTCACTAAAGAAGAACAAGAAAATTAAAGAAGTTCAGTCAGAAAGTGAAGAAGTATCAGAAGAAAGTTCTGATAGTGATCTTGAAATTGTAGAAGCATTACTTGCAAAGAAGTACTCTAGAGGGGAAGGTAAATATAAAGGTAAAAATCCTTTAATCTATTTTTCATGTGAAGAAATTGGACATATTGTAGCTAGGTGCCCAAACAAGAAAGTCAAGGAAGAGAAGAGAAGTCACAAGTACTATGGCAAAAAGAATTTCAAATCATACAAGGATAAAGGTAAGAAATCATGTTTTATGGCTAAAGATTCTGATGATAGTGAAGAAGAAATTGTCTTTATTGCTATAAAAGATGAATCTGATGATGATGAAGATAAGATGGCACTTATTTCTCATATAAACAAAGATGATATATGGATAATAGATAGCGGATGTTCACACCACATGACTGGTGACAAGACAAAATTTGAATATCTAGAAGACTGTGATAGTGGTAATGTAAGATTTGGAAACAATGAACCTTGTTGTATAAAAGGAAAAGGAAGAATCTCATTAACCAAAGAACTCATATGTGATGATGCTTATTGGGTTGAAGGACTAAAACATAATCTTCTAAGTGTAGCACAGCTAATCAACACTGGTTTCAAGGTTGAATTCATGAATGGTCAAGCAAGACTGCTGGATGGAAAAGGAAAACTTATTGGATCAGGCAAACAAACGAAAGCTAACTTATTTTATCTTGATCTCAGTGAATATTCATGCTTTATTTCTCAAATAGAAGAAAGTTGGCTATGGCACAAAAGGTTATGTCATGTGAATTTTGATAACATGATAAAAATAAGCAAATTCAAGAAGGTTAGAGGCATTCCTACTTTGAAGAAACCTGACACTGGTCTATGTAAGAATTGTCAGATTGGAAAAATGAGTAAAACTAGTTTCAAGAGCAAGAACTATCAGTCTAAAGAAATTTTGGAAATTGTGCATACTGATTTATGTGGACCTATTGGAATACAAAGCTATACTGGAGATAAATTCTTTATTCTTTTCGTTGATGATTATTCTAGAATGATGACTGTTATGTATTTAAGAGAAAAATCAGAAGCATTTGAAAAGTTCAAATGGTACTTAGCAAGAGTAGAAAAGGAAACAGGGAAAAGATTGAAATGTTTAAGATCAGACAGAGGTGGTGAATTCATCTCCCATGATTTTAACAACTTTTGCATTGAAAGAGGAATCAAAAGACAGGTATCAGCTCCTAGAACTCCTGAGCAGAATGGAATAGCAGAAAGAAGAAACAGATCTATTATGGATTGTGCAAGGACTCTAATGATAGAAAAGAACATCGCTATAAAGTACTGGAAGGAAGCTATCAGCACTGCAGTTCATACCTTGAACCGAGTACATCTGAAGAAAGACACATTCAAAACTCCTTATGAATTATGGTATGGCTATAAACCCAATGTAAGTTACATGAAAATATTTGGTAGCAAGTGTTATATCTTAAAAGAATCTAGAAGAAATAAATTTGATGTGAAAAGTGATGAAGGAATATTCCTAGGATATTCTAGCAAAAGCAAGGCATACAAATGTCTGAACTTATCTACTCACAAAGTCATAGAAAGTATACATGTAAAATTTGATGAGTTTGCAGAAAAGACTAAGGAAGAAAGCAAAAGGGAACCTGAGAACTACAGAAGATTCATTTACATTGAACCTGAAACATTGGCAGACACAACTATCAGTAAGGAAACTATATCTACCGAGCCAAGCACAGTTACCGAGTCACAAACCGAGTCACAGGAAGAAATTCAGACCGAGTCTCAGCCTGAAGTTACCGAGCAAATATCTATCGAACCCGAGCAACCTAAAGAAGAGATCCTAGAAGACAACAGCATGAATCATTCAAAAGGCAAGGAACCTATACTAGCCAAATATGTCAGAAGACATCATACATCGAATCAAATCATTGGAAACAAATCAGATGGTACTATGACAAGAAGCAAGCTAAAAGGTACATGTCTGCTTACTGACTTTGAACCTAGAAATATCAAAGATGCATTGGAAAATGAAAGTTGGATTGAAGCAATGAATGAAGAATTAGAACAAATACAAAAGAACAAAACTTGGACTCTTGTACCTAGACCTAAAGATAAGAATGTAATTGGAACAAAATGGGTATTCAGGAATAAGCTGAATGAAGATGGTCAAGTATCTAGAAACAAAGCTAGACTAGTATGTAAAGGTTATTCTCAAGAAGAAGGTATAGATTATGGAGAAACTTTCGCTCCTGTTGCAAGATTAGAAGGTGTAAGAACTCTACTTGCTTATGCAGCACACAAAGGATTTAAGGTATATCAGATGGATATAAAATCTGCATTTCTCAATGGAATTCTTGATGAAGAAGTCTACATTGAACAACCTGAAGGTTTTGTTGATCCAGATAAAAGGGACATGGTCTACAGGTTACACAAAGCATTGTATGGTTTAAAACAAGCTCCTAGAGCATGGTATGAAAGACTCCATAACTATTTGATTCAGATTAATTTTAAAAGAGCTAATGATAACAGCAATCTATATATTAAAGAAGGACTGGATGACAAAATTGTATTGGCAGAAATATTTGTGGATGATACTATATTTACAAGGAATGAGGATCAGTGCAAATAATTTTCAGAGTAAATAATTTTCAGAGAAAATGAACAAAGAATTTGAAATGTCTATGTTTGGTTTAATAAAATTCTTTGTTGGTCTTCAAATACAGCAAAGCAAGAATGGTATATACATTAAGGAAATACTTAAGAAGTTTGGTATGGAAGATTCAAAACCAGTTGGTACACCCATGTGTACTGGACTGAAACTTACCAAAAATGATGATTCAAAAGAAGTTGATCAGACCCTATACCGATCTATGATTGGAAAATTGCAGTATGTAGTACATACAAGACCTGATATTGCCTTAGCAGTCGGTATAGTAGCTAGATTCTCAGCAAAACCTAAGGAAAATCACATGATGGCAATCAAAAGAATCTTAAGATACTTAAGAGGAACTGAAGAATATGGTTTGTGGTATAAATTTGGAGGCAATCTAGACTTAAAAGTGTTTACTGATGCTGATTGGGTAGGAAACATTGATGACAGAAAAAGCACAAGTGGTGGAGCATTTTTTCTTGGAAAAAGACTGGTATCCTGGACTAGTAAAAAGCAGAATTGCACATCTCAATCCATAGCTGAAGCAGAATATGTTGCTACTGCAGTAAACTGTTCAAATATTGTTTGGTTTAAACAGCTATTAGAAGGTATGAAGGTTGAAATCAAAGAACCAGTTGTTATATTTTGTGACAATACCAGTGCAATAAACATTTTTAAGAATCCAGTGATGCATTCCAAAACCAAGCACATTGCTATTAAATATCACTTTGTCAGAGAATTGGTGCAGGATAAGAAAATCAGATTAGAATATATTCATACAAAAGAACAGATTGCAGACATTTTTACCAAACCATTACCTAAGGATGCATTTGTGTATCTAAGAGGTAAGTTAGGGGTCATTCCCCTATCCGAGGCTCACTAAATACAATTTTAGTGATGCATCAACCAGAACATGATTGAAAATCAACCAGTTGATGCAGCATATTCAAGGAATCATTGCATATGAATCAGTACTTGAGGTACATTAATTTTCACCGGTAATATGTGAATTGTCTTTGGCATGTGTTGTCAAAGAGGGAGTGTTTGCTATGTCTTTGCTATTACTTCAAGAAATTTTCAATAATCAGAAGGAAGAATTTTCAGGATACAGGAAGTTTGCTGACAGAGGGAGATTTGAATCTGAACCGAGCTAACTCTTTCAAATTTCTTATGATATGACATATTGTGTTTCCATCAATGACAAAGAGGGAGATTGTTGGAAACAATTATCTGAAGGAAATTGCTACTCAATTATGTATTGTCTTTGATGTCACACAATGTCATAGTCCGTAGCAACCAGTTACTACCAAGCTCAGTCGGTCTGCCAGACAGGAATATTAATGCTTACCGAGTCCACTCGGTTATCAAAGAAAATCAGTGTTTACCGAGTTCACTCGGTTACCAAAGGAAATTTTGTGTTTACCGAGTTCAGTCGGTCATCGAAGGAAATTTAGTGTTTACCGAGTTTAGTCGGTCATCGAAGAAAAGTTAGTGTTTACCGAGTTCAGTCGGTCATCGAAGAAAAGTTAGTATTTATCGAGTTCAGTCGGTTATCAAAGGTAAAGGATTGTCAGTGTTTACCGAGTTCCCTCGGTCTCTGAAAGATTATAGAAAGTTATGGTCACCGAGCACTGTCGGCCCTTGAAGGATTTTTGCAAATAGTGTTTGCTTAATTTAACCAACTGTTATACTAAATAATGTCGATTTGACAAATCTAAAATCATATAAATAAAAGGTCAAATGTGAAAAGAAAACAAGAAATACAACAGAAGATTTACAGAAGAAAAGCAGGAAAGGTGTATGCGAATTTGTGAAGGATGTTCAGATATCCTTGAGGTGCAGCAGAGATTTATTCGATCAGAAAGGATCAGACTTATGCAGAATAGAGATCTGTAATCAGCAAGACAGTTGCATTATTATACAGGTCATTTTTCATTGTTACCTTCTTATCATTGTAACAGTGAATTCTAAATCTCTTAACCGAGTTGGTTTAACAACCATATTGTAAATCCTCTAACAAGGTGACAATTCCATTGAATTGTTTTCAAGACCTCTTACCAGGCCACTCCTAGCAGGGTGTTTTAAATCCTCTAACAAGGTCACACCTAACAGTGAGTTTTGTAACCTTTTACCGGGTTGGCTTCTAACCGGGCATCACTTCAAAAAAGTGAAAATCAGTATCTAGATACATTGGTGGTTTTTCCCATATTAGGTTTCCACGTTAAATCTTATGTCTCTTGTGTTCTTAATTGCTTTCTCAATCATATACATGTGCTGATGAATATCTAAAGATAATTTTGCTAATACTTTCTGCATCTTCAATATTACTGCAATCTATTTACCGAGTGCTAAAACAGATAACATTGTTAAGATATCCTAAGGGTTCTGGAAAGAATTAATTGTGAAGTGTTTTATGGTTGACTGATTCACCCCCCCCCCCTCTCAGTCACTTCATCCATATTCCATCACTCATAACACCATGTTTTTTCTTGAGGAAACCATGGCCAAGGGAAAACCCTAGCGGGGATGATACCCACAAATGATCCACTAATCAAAAGTATCTGGTTAGAGCTATTGACCCTATTAGGAGTCTATTGCATCTGTATACTGTCTCTGTTGTCAGAGGACTTTAGGCCTTGTTAGAAGCCTCAACCCTATTAGGAGTTGGTATTAAAAAATATGAATGCATGCAAGATGAGCTCACTTCCAAAACATGCAATATATAATGATAATCTTCAATACAAAAGATAGAATACAAAAACCTTTTCATGCTGCTGAATATCTTTAATATTTTGATCTAGCTTGTAGGCTCTTCAAAAAACTTGTTATCAACTTCCATTGATCTGATCATATATTAGATTTCACATAATACATCAATACAAAATCTCTTTATAACTTTGCATTATCTTTATATATCACACATACTTAACTTCACCTAACATAATATTCCTCTTTATACTAGCTATCTCAAATATAGCTTATCAATCGGCTTCCGTATTATCAAAACATAATATTAACTCTTTCTTCCTTAGGGTTAACATCTAGGATGTCATCTCTAATTATTCAAGTCCTAATTTTGATAAAAAAAATAATCCCTTAACTCAAAATAATCAATTACTAATTGTTGCTTTGTTCTAGTCGACTCAAAATTGTTTTTGTAGATCATTGATATCTCTATCTATACATGTCATACAATATTATTCTCTTAGATGTAGCTTCAATATACCTTGTATAATCTATGTTCAAGTGTAGATGCATTGAAAGTACCTTTTTGAACTTCTCTGATAAAAAAGATAGATAAACAATGTTATACTTAGACAATTTTCATAAGTACTCCTCCAAAACTTCCTCCTTAGATCATGTTGTCTTAACACTGAATATATGTTTCCATAATGAAAAATTCATGATATCCTACTCAGCCAAATTTCCAACAATCTCCCCCTTTTTCATTGGTGGAAACATATGGGAAAATTGGCTAAGTACCAAAAACTTACAACAAAACTTCAAAAACAAACTTGCAACATTCTACAACATTGTGTTACATGGCCATTACAAGATTTGCAAAAGTCTATGGATCATACTTTGTGGATCATACATGACTACTAATTTCTCTATAGGGATACTCCCCCTTTTATTATACTCCATACTATTTCACATATCTATATATTATACATATAAATAATTTTCTCATACTATATTACTCCCCCTTTGACAACAATGACAAAGGTGTGAAAAATATGTATAAAATTTTGATATACCTTCTTGTCTTCAATTATGTAATTTTGGAAGACTTGAAATGCAATTTGTAAACTTTTCCTTTAAGTTTTCAATTTATTTGTCCCATGTAGCCTTAACTAAATCTGATACACTAAGTAATGCACATAGCCCATAGGATGCTATCTACACTGCTCTAAGATTTGGGTAGGCAAATTTACCATATGTTGTCTTTGATGAAATACATTCTTCCAGTTGATTCTATAAATTATTGATTTTTAGGGTTAGGTGTTCTCTGAGTAATGCAAACCTCTTCAACTTTTTTTCCTTCTCTTTTTCCAGTAGTGCTATTTCATCATGTATTTTACTCACTTTTTTCTTAGTATCAATGATCTTCATGCTAGGATTTTGTAGCTCATTCACTGTGACATGTAATTTTGTTTCTTTATTCTTCAACTTCTTTGAAATATCTGAGATATGTTTGTGTGACAAAGCACACTGATTGTACAATGCTCTTCCTCTCTCCAAACATCTCCTCAATTCCTTAATGCAAACATCAAGGTTGTCTAAATCATTCTTAATATTTTGACAAGTGGTTTGGAACAATTATGCATCATGAAGTGTTTGTGCTTTTAATGATGCAATGTCAGATGGAGTAGTGAACTCACTGTCAAAAGCTTTAATTACCTCTCTTGCTTTTACTTGTAGATCAACTTCACTAACTTGAGTAGATATAACACCTTGAAGCTTATTTTCTACCTCAAGTAGTGATCCTTCTAGGCTCTTTACTTTCTTGTTCTTTCCAATTATTTTATTCAAAGATGAGATCAACTCTATTTGATCATCATCATCAACTTCAGCTCCTAAATTTTCTAATATTGACTCAATTGGTGACTTTGATAAGCTTGTTGTTGTGACCTTTTGTGGTGTGACTATTTGAATGTGTTGGGGTATAGTCTTTGTAGGTTTTACCTCTTTTTCTATACCTCGTTCCTCTTGCATTTCTTTCTTGGTGACTTTTGATTGTGTTTCCTATGTTGCCTTTATTTCTTCTTTCTTCTCCTCTCCCTTTTCTTCTTCATCATTTTCTTTCTTATTTTCTTGTTCATTTATCATTTCTCCCAAATTGTGAACATCCTCTCCTTGATCTTCGAAAGGATTTTCTTCTTTTTCAATGGTAATGTTGGTTCCTTCTACTTGCATCAATTCATCATCAATATGAATGGTGAGTGGTGGAACTATGGTTTCTTTTATCAGTGAAACTACTTCTGTTGTTTGAGTGTCTTGTTCTGATTCACTTAATGCTTCTCCTACTATTGAAGTCATTACTTTCACAACCGCTTTCAATCTGTACTGGCTAGCTCTCTAAGACTCTTGTAAATTCTTGAATGATGTCAATAATCCACTTTTATCTATCAAATCCTTCAAGAAATTTTCATCACATTAATTGCATAAGTGTATACATGCCAAAAAACTCTTCTTGGTTACCTGCAAAACTTCTTTTTCTTCATGTGATCACATACATGATTATAAATTCGTGTGCTCTTAACCATAGGTTCCTTATATCACTTACTATCTTATATTAACTTCGCAAGGCTTGATTCAATTTATACTAAGATCTATGCTATTTTGATGCATAATTCATGAAATTTGATACTTAATTAGTTTGAGATGGGTTTAGAATTGATTCCACCTTACTCTCAAATAATTCACTTGATTGACTCCCTGATATTGTGGATGCACTTTCTTGATCTATAGCTTTGACAAATATAACTTCTTCCATGTTACTGTTATTTCCCTTTAGACTATTGTTGGTATCCATATTTATTCTGCTGTAGATCACATTTCTTCTAGGATTAGGATTCCTCATGTTATTCATTTTGTAATATATCATTGTGTGACCCATGTTATTACAAATTTGACAAACTATAACATTGTTTCCATATCTCGGTCCTGACTAACTAATTTGTGATCTGCAATTTCTAGCAATATGTCTAAAATTATTGCATCTATAACACACAACTCCATTTCTTTATTGTTTGTTTCTCCAATAGGTATTTTATTTGCAAGGTGAGTATTTCTAAATATTCTACTATTATTTTTATCATTAGATCTAGTTTTATTACAATCAATATCTCTATGTCCGAAACCATGACAATTATAACAATAACCAGAGATAGGTTTGAATTTCTTACCTGTACAATCTCTTTTCATGTGTCCAAATGAATTGCTTGAAAAAAATCTACCTTTGAATTCACTTCTCATTTCTTTAGGTGATCCATCTTTCTTAGGTTGTTTAGGTACATCTTCAGATTGGTTAGACTCATCTTTGTTTTGTTTTTCTTCTTCTTTGTTCTCAGGTTGTTGAATTTATGGATCTAGTTATTTACATTCTTCAATCTTCTTTGAGAATTTTTCTTTGAAATATCCAAGACCAATTTTATCATAAGAAGGTTTCTGATAAGAAATTTTCTCATTAATTTTTTCACTGCTAGAATACAGCTTCTCAAGATGTTGCTTGGATTGAGTTACTTCTCCTTTCACAATTGTATTGTATTTCTCAAGTTCAACATACTGCAACTTTGTAGTCTCAAATTCAAATGTTACTTTGGTAAGTTTAGATCCGAGATCTTCATTTTCAGACTTTAGATTTGATTCAACTTTTTTTGTTATAATCTTTAAGGCTTAACTTTAGATCTACAATCTTTAGTTCATGCTTTAGGATCTCATTCTCCTTTTTTAATTTTGAAACTTCATCACTATCCTTAATTTGATTTGTAGGTTCTTTCTTTGATTTTAGATCTTCTATCTTGTCTTTTAGTTTCTCAATGTAATCTTTTGCACTATCATATTTGTTCTTGAGAGTATCTCTTTCTTCAGTAAGAATATCAATCTATTCAAGAGCTTCATCTAGGTTTTTTTGCAACTAATCCATATCCATAGAGATCTTACTCAAGATGTTAGACCTTCTCTAAGTAATCGTCCTCTGATACCAATTGTTAGAAATAGAAAATACTGAGAGGGGGGGTGAATCAGTATTTCACAAATGTTTACTTTTTCCCACTTATGGATATATGTAATTAACTTGTAACTTGCATAAGAAACCAAACTGAATAATAAACACAACCGTAAAATAAAGGAACTCATAACACCATGTTTGTTCTCGAGGCAACCCTGGCCAAGGGAAAACCCTGGTGGGGATGATACCCACAAATGATCCACTAATCAAAAGTATATGGTTAGAGATATTGACCCTTTTAGGATTCTATTACATATGTAGTCTCTCTATCCTTGTTAGAAGCCTCAACCCTGTTAGGAGTTGGTATTAAAAATATGAATATGAGCTCACTGCCCAAACAAGCAATATATAGATTTATAGGTCTTTTTTGTAGGACTTGGTTTCATTTTTTATAGATTTTTAGTTGATAGGTCATTATTTGTGCATCTTTCTTCTTTATATATTTCCTTTCTTTTCTTTTTGGTTGTTGGGTATTCGTGGGCTCCTTATTTATTTTTCATATGTGTCTCTTCTCTCTTATGTTGTGTGTTCTCTTGATTTTCTTTTTCATGTTTTTTGTTGTCCCTTTTTATTTTATCCCCCTTTTATTTATGTGTCTCATTAGGTTTTTCCTACATTGGAGCTTTTTATTTTTATTTTTAATTTCTCTCTCTTCTTCCCTACATAGTTCTTTGTGCCATCCCTCTCCTTTTATCTCTTGCGACTGGCTTAGTCTGCAACTTATTTTACTATTCTTGCACTCTCTCTCTTTTCCTGATGATGGATCACAGAGTGTGATCCAAAACATTGATACCAAAATTTACACACAATCTAATCTAGAAATGCATATTACAGATAATCTTCAATACAAAAGATAGAATACAAAAACCTTTTCCCGCAGCTGAATATCTTCAATATTCTGATCTAGCTTGTAGGCTCTTCACAAAACTTGTTATTAACTTGCACCAATCTAATAATATATCATATTTTGCATAATACATCAATACAAAATCTCTTTATACCATCACATTATCTTTATACATCATACATACTTAACTTCACATAACATAATATTCCTCTTTACACTAGCTATCTCAAATGTAGCTTATCAATCAGCTTCCATATTGTCAAAACATAATATTAACTATTTATTCCTTAGGGTTAACATATAGGATGTTGTCCCTAATTAGTCTAGTCACTATTTTGATAAATAAAATAATCCCTTAACTCAAAATAATCAATTACTAGTCGCTTCTTTGTTATGGTCTGCTCAACACTGTTTCTGTAAATAATTGATATCTATGTTCATACATGTTGTACGATCTTCTACTCTTAGATGTAGCTTCAATATACCTTGTATAATCTATATTCAAGTGTGCATGCACTGAAAGTACCTCTATGAACTTCACTGATCAAAATGGTTTCTGTGTAGATAGATAAACATTGTTATACTTAGACAATTTTCATAAGTACTGGACTCTAGAACTTCCTCCTTCGATCATGTTGTCTTAACACTAAATATATGTTTCCATAATGACAACATCATGATATCCTAATCATCCAAATTTCCAACAATCTCCCCCTTTTTCTTTGGTGGCAACATATGGGAAAATTGGCTAAGTCCCAAAAACTTAAAACAAAACTTCAAAAACAAACTCGCAACATTCTGCAACATTGTGTTACATGGCCATTACAAGATTTTCAAAAGTCTATGGATCATACTTTGTGGATCATACATGACTACTAATTTTTCCATAGGGATACTCCCCCTTTTATTATACTCCATACTATTTCACACACACACACACACACACACATATATATATATATTCTCATACTATATTACTCCCCCTTTGACAACAATGACAAAGGTGTGAAAAATACGTATATACAGGTCAAAATTTTGATATACCTTCTTGTCTTCAATTATGTAATGTTGGAAGACTTGAAATGCAATTTGTAAAGTTTGCCTTCAAGTTTTCAATTTATTTGTCCCATGTAGCCTTAACTGAATTTGATACACTAAGTAATGCACATAGCCCATAGGATGCTATCTCAACTACTCTAATATTTGGGTGGGAAAATTTACCTTATGATGTCTTTGATGAAATACATTCTTCCAGTTGATTCTATAAATTAATAATTTTTAGGGTTAGGTGTTCTCTAAGTAATGCAAACCTCTTCAATTTTGTTTCCTTCTCTTTTTTTAGTAGTGCTATTTCATCACGTATTTTACTCACTTTATTCTCAGTATCAGTGATCTTCATGCTAGGATTATGTATCTCATTCACTGTGACATGTAATTTTGTTTCTTTATTATTTAACTTCTCTGAAATATTTGAGATATATTTATGTGACAAAGAACACTAACTATACAACTCTCTTCCTCTCTACAAACATATCCTCAATTCCTTAATGAAAACATCAAGGTTGTCTAAATCATTCTTAATATTTTGACAAGTGGTTTGGAATAATTGTGCATCATGAAGTGTTTGTGCTTTCACTGATGCAATGTTGAATAGAGTAGTGAACTCACTGTCAAAATCTTTAATTACCTCTCTTTCTTTTACTTGCAGATCAACCTCACCGACTCGAGTAGATATAACACCTTGAAGCTTATTTGTTACCTCAAGTAGTGATCCTTCTAGGCTCTTTACTTTCTTGTTCTTTCTAATTATTTTATTCAGAGATGAGATAAACTCTATTTGATCATCATCATCAACTTCAACTCCCAAATTTGCTAATACTAACTCAATTGGTGACTTTGATGAGCTTGCTATTATGACCTTGTTACAAGTAGTAGTTGTCATTGCACCAAAAGATCAACCTGTTAATGCCTGATACAACCACTAGACTTATAGAAGAAATAAGAGGTTGTTAAACCATGTCATGAATCCTGAAGGGAGTGCTGATCAATTTTCCAACAATCTCCCCCTAAATGCTACCTGAGGGGATTTGAACCTATGACCAAGCTTTGATACCACTTGTTACAAGTAGTAGTTGCCATTGCACCAAAAGATCAACCTATTAATGCCTAATACAACCACTAGAGTTATAGAAAACACAAGAGACTGTTAAACCATGTCATGAATCCTAAAGGGAGTGCTGACCATTTTTACAATAGACCTTTTTTGGTGTGACTATTTGAATGTATTGGGATATAGTCTTTGTAAATTCATGCGCTCTTAACCATAGGTTCCTTATATCAATTACTATCTTATATTAACTTCACAAGGCTTGATTCAATTTCTGCTAAGCTCTTCGCTATTCTGATGCATAATTCATGATATTTGATGCTTAATTAATTTAAGATGGGTTTAGAATTGATTCTAATTTACTCTCAAAAACTTCACCTGACTGACTTCCTGATATTGTGGATGAACTTTCTTGATCTGTAGCTTTGAAAAATATAACTTCTTCCATGTTACTGCTATTTCCCTTTAGACTGTTATTGGTATCCATATTTCTTCTGGTGTAGTTCACATTTATTCTAGGATTAGGATTCCTCATGTTATTCATTATGCAATATCTCACTGTGTGATTTAATTGAAAAAGTTTTAAGGGTACTAATTCACCCCTCCCCTCTCAGTACATACCTTTCTATAATTCCAACATCCCTTTCCTTTTACAGAACATGGACCATCATTTACAAATCTAACAAATCCTCCATCATATTCTTCTAAGTTCTCAAACTTATCAATATCACAAGTCATGTGATGTGAACAACCACTGTCAATAATCAATGGGTTAGTTTTTATCACTTGAGAAATAAGGGTTTTTCCATCTTCATACCTTTCTTCTTCTGAATCATCCTTCATAGAAACATAAACCACGTCCTCACATTCTTTTGTGTCATCAGATTCATCATCGGTTATTCCTTCCTTAGCTAGGTAACATGACTTCTTTCCCTTATCCTTGTAGTTTGTAAAATTTTGGTATCGATTCTCCTTCTTGTCCTTCTTATCATTACCATCATTATCAGGACACCTAGAAGCAATATGACCAATCTTGTTAAAGATTAAAGCATTTTAGAGGCAATTTACCTTTGTACTTTCTTTTTCCTCTTAGTAGCCACTTTTCTAGTAGTGCTTCTATTTATTCTTGTTCTTTTTCCTCGGTTAGTATACTATCACAGTCACTTCCACCTAAACTATAGTGATTATCTATTTCTCTTCTTAAACTACCAATAGTTAGAGGTGATTTAAAATTTGTTTCTATCTTTGGTAAACTATTATCAAAGTTAATAAGCTCAAATGGAGTCAGCTTATAGATCAAAGCATCAAGAGTAACACCATTACTAGGTATGGATCTCAATTATTGAATAATAGAGACTTGAATAACATATTTAGGTAAGAGAGTTGTAAGAATTTTTCTTACCAAATCTTCTCCATTTATTGTTCCACCAACACCTTTGATAGCACTAACCACTTCATTCATTTTGAAACTATATTGTGCAATATTTTCATCTTCTTTCATTCTCATCTCATCAAAATTTCCTCTGAGACTATCAACCTTTTCTTTTTGTACATGCAAATCACCTCCATAAATAAGTGCACATTTATCCCACATCTCTTTCTCTATATCATAGTCCTTCATGTCATTGAACTCAACATCGGTCAGAGAAGAAGCAATCTTACTGTCATCTGATCTATTGTCATAGGTATAGGAGGCGATGGAGTGTAGTCATTTTCCAAATAGTAGAGTGCAGAATCTCCAATTCTAGATTACACTTATCTTGGTTTTCCATGTAGAGAAATTTTCCTTGTTTAACTTAGGTATTTCTCTCCTTTACATCTTCGGATCTTTAGCTTAAGTATTTTAAAATTTTACCTCTAAGCACCAAATGCTCTGATACCAATTGTTGGATAAATGAGAGGGGGGGGGGTGAATTAGTTATAGAATTAGTTATCTTAGGTCCCTTAACAATTTTCAACCTTAAAATCTTCTCAATAGATAATCTATGCAATCAAATTTAATAATTCAACCGATCATAGCAATATGCATCATAAAATTAGTAAATAATATGCAAAACATTCCATCACACATTAACACCGGTATTTAACATGGAAACCCAATTTGAGTAAAAACCACTACGGGAATCATCACCCAAAAAATAATTCACTCTTCTGAAGTGAGCTCGGTCAAGAGCCAATCCTGTTAAAGATTACAAACACATTTTCTAGATGTGACCCTATTAGGGGATTTTCACCAAAGATCGATTAGACCTAACACCCTATAATGAGTGGCCTTATTAGAGGACTTTAGAACATTCATTAGAATACCACCTTAAAAAGGATTTAGTAATAGGACTGTTAAATCCACTCGGCTAAGAGATTTTCTACTACAATTGTTAGAAAGTAATAGTGAAATGATCTGATAAAATATGAAACTACTTTGTTTGTTTAGATCTCCTTTCTTCTCATTTATCTTCTTCAAACTCTTCCTTTTTGGTTGATCAACACACACACTTCATTTCATCACTTTCCTTCACTTTATTCATGCTTTCCTTCAAATCTGTTCTTCTCAGTGTACCCTTCTTTTCTAATTTGGCTATCTTATCTAGATATCAACAATTCATCATCAGCAATAGCAACAACAACAACAATATGATCATCATGATCATCATTTATATAGATAATTTTTTCTTATTAATCCTATCACCGCTTAATCTCATCAATTCGATCAAATATGTAGCTCAGTAAAATGTTTTATGATTCTTTCTAGTTGTATCTTCACCTTGGAACTTGAAATTTTCTTGGATCTCAAACCAATCGCTAAATCTTTACCATTTATCTTTACCGAACAATTTTAATATGTTGATTTCATTAACTGACTTTGATCCTTCCTTAGAATCTTCTAGATCAATCCAGATCATCACACAATGTCATCTTTTACTTGATTACTTGTTTAACTGACCACCTTCATCTAATTGGTTAAGTCCATCTACTTGGTTATCACTTACTTAGTTAACATTCATTCGGTTAGCTGTGACCGACCAATATCTTTTCTTACTAACAACCATTTCGAGCTCGGTAGAACAAACTATTTCCTTGTCTTTTCAGTTCACAACTTCAATCCTTTATTACCAACCAACATAACTGACTTGTGCATCACTCTAACACTTCATTAAATCATGTAAAATAATCAAATCAATATTACCTTGTCATAGACTGATTCAACAATTTCCCAATTAAGATCTCATACTTAACATCACTTCTTTATTTCATCTTCTATCTTTACCAACGTATTTTAGATTGATATGGCAACTTGAAATCATTAAGTCAATAGACTTGGCATCAATGAAAACATAAAAACTAATCCAATCCTTCTACATACCTTTCATTTCTTGGTTAACTTTGTTTATTCTCAGCATCACAATATCAATAGGGTAGCAATGTAATGCCTCGCCAGGGAACCCAAGAGAACTTAACTGAAACATGCAACTAAGTTTGCAGAGTATTTTTTTTTTATATAATTTAACATACAACAACATCAAGTTTTACAATGCAGAAGCAAAGCACATAAATAAACAACTATCATAGATTACAACTCTCAAGGGTTCCTTGACGTAGATTATGAGAGAGTTAATTAATTAATAAAAGATAAAGATATGAATCCCAAGATTACATCTGAAAGTTAAATACAACATCCAATGCATGAATACATAAATACAATTGGTACCATAAGGTGACCATAACAATAAGCATCCACTGCACATGTCGCAGGGTATGTGAAAACAATAACTGGAATGAAATACAACATGATAACTTTGAATATCTAATACAATGATACAAGATTATAGAAAGAAGAAGAACAAGAAAGAACAACTGCAACATAGATCATCTAGCCTCGGTGCACGAACGTCGGAATATCAAATGGTAAAAGAACAACTACCACCCGACATCGTGAACCTAAACGGTCCACTCCCACTGTGCTAAGGAGATAACATCAAAACCCACTCGGATAACAAATGAAAACAACCAAGGAAGAGGTCCAGAAAGCATCTAACTCAAAGATAGAAAAGGTAAAACAAGGTATAAAAAACTCTACCAGAGGAAAACAAAACACGTAGGAAACCTAAGATGCATTCAAGAAGTGTCATCACATAAGTCAACTCTAAGGTTATCCTGGTAGTCCCTTCAGACCCCGGTGCCCTAGTGACTCTATGTGGTTATAGTAACCTTTCATGTAGACAAGGTACTACCTATGCCATATCTAGTCCATATAGGCGGCAAGCATCATCTCAACTCCCATCCTAGTCAAACTCAATCGGGAACTCAGGCATGGGCGAGGCACAAATCATCTTATTAGGTTCATTTTAAATTCCCAATGTTTATTAATTATCAATTATTAAACTACTTGTAATGGGATCTCCTGGTAGCCACTTTCGGGCTTCGGCACCAGTTACAAGCCACTTCCTGTTATACACTTAGATGACCTACCCTAGGGTTTCACATGAACAATATGAACTCTGAGTTAACACAACTCCTGAATCTCTACAACTAGATTCAACATGCAAGACCAGAAACCACTAGGTTCAAACCCACCTAGGGTTAGAACATCTCATGCAAACTAACTACGCATGCATGGCAAACAACATGGTAAAAGATAACTACAACCCCTAAAAATCATTCCAAAACAAATAGTCTAAGGACGTCTTATAGACTTCTCGATAATACCAGGTTGCTAAAGATGCATTACTTAAATATTCAAGAATATACAATTCCAATTTGACCAAAGAACTAACTTCAAACTAATACTTTAATCAGATTCAATTGATTAAAAGCAATACAAATCAATCTAGCTTTCAAATACATCTAATATATAAATAATCTGACAACAAAATTTATCAAATTAAAATTTATACAAATTGAGATAATACTTTTACAAACCAATTGTAAAATAATTAAAATACTAACTAAAATCCAAAATTATTCATCTCATAATAGTCTTTTATCAATAAAAAGAATTTAAATTAAAAATTAGATTAATCTAATTTTATTAAAAGAATCACTATAAAAAAGAAAATAAAAATAACAAAATATACCAAAGAAATTAATTTTAATAATAAAATAAAATTAATTAATATGATAAAGCATTTGTTTTAAATAATAATAAAACTTTTATAAAAAAAAGGTTAACAAAATACAAATTAAAGGGGGGGGAGGTCCCGCGGGCCCCACACCCCTATCATATCCATTGACCCTGCCCTGGCCGTGCACGCAGTCCTTGAATGCCATGCATAGTACCATAAGGTACTACGCGCACGACAGTCTATAAGGATTGGCTATCCTCACTTGCTTTGACATATAAATAATTTTTAAAAAAGAAAATTTCAATTTGAAATTTTTCAATTCTATTTTCATTTATTTATTTTCATTATATAATATAAATACTTATTCCTATATAATCAATATATATAAGACCAATAAATATTTATATATATAACTTCTTTTTTTTTAATAAAACAAAAAAAAATAACAGCAACCTGGTAAAGAGAATAGCGAGCAGGATTTTAATCCTAAAATCCAAACAAAAATAAATACTTTCATTAAACCATATTTCTGTTTACTAAAACTAGGGTTCTTAGTTGACCCATAGCCATTAAATTCAAAGGATAATCATATTGCCAGATCTATCCAGATTGTAGATCTAAACAAAAGTATACTACAATATGAAAACAAAGAATTCGTGCAAAAAGGGGTTTTCTACAAGACCAATTCTAGAATAAAGGAATAATTCATAGAACAAGATTTATAGACAAGATAAACAACAAGCACGAGGAAAACACGCTCTACCATTCCTACAGAGATCCAAAAATAAATAACAAGAATAAATTTCAAAACCTACCTCCAACAACATTATATAGATTTGACAATGTCCAGAACGAAGAAAACAGGATCCAAGCTTTTCGATGAGCTCTCACAAATCTGTCTCCAAAATTCCTCCTCCAAAACTTGTGTAATCCAATAATGGCTAAAACACCCAATACTTGTTAGAAAGCAAAGATCCCCAAGATAACTGAGAGGTGGGGGGGGGGGTGAATCAATTATCTGATAATTAAACCATTTATCAACTTCAACAGCTTTAAACCATATAATCAATGCAGTAACCAACCATAGAAAGATAATCATACACAATAACACAATAACACAAGATATGTTAACTAGGGAACCTCTTGATCAAAGAGTAAACCCTAGTGGGAATGATGCCCACAAAATAATGTACTAATATGAAAGTTCCTTGTGAGAGGATGGACCCTATTAGGAGTCTTATGAAATACATTCAGTACATATGAATCTCTGTTAGGAGATTTTGAATCCCTGTTAAAAGATTCTAACCCTGTTAGGAGTTATGGAAGACAGAAGGACCCACTGCCCAAACAACTTCAAGGCAAGATCTCTGAACTCACTATCCAACAAATCTTAGGATTATTCAAAAAAATAATATGAAATATGTTACCTCCTTCACACTGTGCCAAAACCACACTCTCTGCTACACAAGATCACAAAATGCAGATCTCTGTACTTCGCAAGTCTTCCTTCACCACTGAATTAGCTCTATTCTTCACCTCATGCATATATTCGCATCACAACTTTCACAATTTCATATCACAACTATTACAATCCCATCTTCAACAAGGAAAACATTCCTTCCTTTATACCACACTCAAATAATTACAAATGAGTCAGCATCCAAATATAAAATAATAATTTCAACACGCTACATCAAAATTACATAAAAATTGTCAGCTTCCAGATACAATAACTTTCCAATCATGTGACCTCAAAGTTTGTGTTGTGAACCACATCACCACCAATAAGTCTCAAACTTCCCTTTAACTACACAGAATTAGATTCCATCCCGATTAGGAGATATCCTCCTATTACCAAAAACCGCTACTTAGGAACACTGCCAGAATATTGCTTCCACCAAAATGCTTATAAATTTCATGAATAAATGAATTTCTTTTTGCACTGTTAACCATTGGTTAATAACACACCAAAGAACATACCATCAACTACACATAACTCAATTTGCAATATAACATGTGCGCAAAACAAAACTGTGCCTGCTTCTCTGCTAAACTATAGAATATCACTATGTTGACATCAATGACAATCATAGTCATGAATGCAACAACCACTGTTACAGAATGACTGCCAAAGGTTTTAGCATTCATTCCTAACAATCTCCCCCATTGGCATTGATGGAAACATAGATGAAAAACATCCAATGTTCCAAAAATCCAATCACTGCTGCTCAACTGCTCTGCTTCTCTTCATCAATCAAATCTTGCTTCGTTATCCTAATCAATCTCTCCAACAAATGTAGTTCCTCAATGTTTTTTATGATTCTCTCCCCCATTGACATCAATGATAGAAATTCCATCACTATGTCAAACAATAGCTCAATGTCAAAAGACACTGTTCAGAAAATACATTCACAAGAGTCCTCAATGACTCAGCTCAGATACACATACTCCCCAATAGAGGAAGTACCAACATCCAATCTAGAAAATAGATAGGGCTATAAACCACTGGACGGATGCAACCATCTGCATCTTTACTCAAAAGTAGATTGGGGCATAACCCCAAGCATACCTCTTAGATACTCAAATGTATCCTTAGGCAAAGGCTTTGTAAATATATATGCTATCTGCTCCTTTGTGCTTATGTACTCCAGTCTAACTTCTTTCTCAACAACTTTCTCTCTTACAACATGATACTTGATCTCTATATGCTTAGTTTTAGAATGTAATACAGGATTCTTAGACATACTAACTATACTTGTATTGTCACAATGTATGACAATAGGCTCATCAAACTTGATTCCAATGTCCATCAACATCTACTTCATCTAAATTATCTAGTTACAATTGTTTGCTGTTGCTACATACTTTGCTTCAAGTCTTGCCACAGGGGCAAAAGTCTCTTCATAGTCAATTCCTTCTTGTTGTGAGTATCCCTTACATACCAATCTTGCTTTGTTTCTAATTACTTCTCCTTGTTTATTCATCTTGTTCCTGAATACCCATTTAGTTCCAATCACATTTTTGTCTTTAGGTCTAGGGACCAATTCCCATGTCTTGTTCTTTTCAATCTGATCCAATTCTTCTTTCATAGCTTTAATCCAAAGTTCATCTTCACAATCTTCATTAGTAGACTTAGGTTCAATTTGAGAAATCAAACATAAATGTACCTTCTTTCTAGTCATAACTCCTCTATCCAAACTTCCAATCACTTGTTCAATAGGATGATGTCTTGACATATACCTATTAGGTGTCATAGTCACTGATCTTTCTTCAACTGTAGATTCTTCTCTATTTTCTTCAATGTGACTTTCATTCAACAATTCACTATCAGTCTTAAAAAATTGTTCAGTAGTTTCAATGTTAGGTTGAGGGTTAGTTCCTTCATCAGATTCATAATCAAGCATTCTTTCCTAAATTTTAAACTTCTCATCAACTTTTACATTTTCACTTTCAATAATAGTCTTAGTTCTCTTATTGTAACATCTATATGCTTTGCTTTTCAAAGAATATCCAAGAAAAATTCCTTCATCACTTATAGGATCAAACTTTCCTATATCATCATCTCTCTTAATATAACATTTGCTTCCAAAAATTCTAAAATACTTAACTGAGGGTGCATGTCCAAACCACAGTTCATAAGGTGTCTTGTCTGTGTCTGCTCTAATTTGTACTTTTTTCATTGTATATACTGTTGTATTCACTGCTTCTCTCCAAAATGTCTTTGCCAAATCACCTTCAAACAACATAGCTCTAGCTGCTTCAGTCACTGATCTGTTCCTTCTTTCTGCAATACCATTTTGTTCAGGTGTTCTAGGGGACGAAAACTGTCTCTTAATACCATTTACTTCACAAAAGGTGTTAAACTCTTTACATGTAAATTCTCCACCTCTATCAGATCTCAAACATTTAATCCTCATTCCTGATTCATTCTCAACTTTATTCTTCATGACCTTAAACTTATCAAATGCTTCAGATTTTTCTTTCAAAAATGCAATCCACATCATTCTTGTAAAATCATCAACAAGAATCATAAAATACCTTTCTCCATAGAATCCTCTAGTCCTAGTAGGACCGCTCAAGTCTGTATGAACAATCTCCAACTTCTCTGTAGATGTGAACTTCTTGCTAGGAAATGAACTCCTTTTTTGCTTAGCCATCACACATTCCTTGCAAATCATGTTAGTAGGCTTCATAATCTTAGGTAAATCTCTTACTGCAAGTGTAAACTTACTTTCACAATATTATCAAAGTTTATATGATAGAACCTTCTATGCCATAACCAACTATCATCAATCTTAGTCATCAAACATGTCATCTCAGTAGGGTTCAACTGAAATACATTACCTCTAGTTCTAGATCCTGTTCCAATCAGATTTCCATCTTTATCCTTAATCACACAAGTTTTCTCAGTAAACCAAACTTGATATCCCTTATCCACTAATTTTCCAACACTCAAAAGATTATGTTTCAATCCATCAACAAAGTAAACTTCATCAGTATTAGTCTTTCCATCAAGAGTAATAGATCCTATACCTTTAATCAAACAAGGTACATTGTTACCAACTCTAACAACTCCTCCATCATAATTTTAAACTTTATGAACTTTCCTTTATCACCAGTCATATGATGTGAACAACCACTGCCTATAATCCAATCAGCTTTCTTTTCAACTTGGGAAACTAAGGCTTTCTCTTCCTTAACATTAGATTCAGAATTTCCTTCCTTAATTGCTACAAATCCTATGTCATCAAAGTTATCATTATCACTGTTGCTCAAATATCTTTCAATTCCTACTTCAATTTCTTCATCATTTGCATAATAACATTCTTTAGATCTTCTAGGCTTAAAATTGTTTCTATACTTCTTAACTCTCTTAGGACACTTAGATGCAAAATGACCATATTCTTGACATGTCCAACATTTAAAGATTTTCTTACCATCTGGTTCTCTTTTCACAAGCAAGGCAATACCTTCTTCAATCTTTTTATCTTCATTAGATTTGGATCTACTACTGTTGGCATAATCTCCATTCACACTTGTACTTCTAGACAAAGTAGGTCTGATGTTAAGAGCATTGAATTTTGTCTCCACTCTAGGTAGTTCTCCTGATAATCTCAAATTCATCTTTGTTGCTTCCAATCTTCCAAGAAGAGTCTCTCTTGAAAATTTTGGTGTACAAGGTATCACTTGTTCAATCATTTGTGTAGTCTTCCTGAATACCAGTGTCAATGTTCTCAAAATCTTCCATATTACTTCATTCTCTGTCTTTTCACCTCCACAAGACTTTATTCCTGCAATAATTTCTGACATCCTACCAATATAGCTTCTAAAAAATTCATCTTCCATCATTCTTATGTCTTCAAATGCACAAATCCAATTATGTAACCTAGCTTTCTTTGCATGTTCATCACCTTCAAAAGTAGAATGTAAAGCTTTCCAAATATCATGAGATCTAGTTAAACCTTTTACCTGAATGTATTCATTCTTTGGAAGTGCTGATAAAAGTGCTTCTCTTGCAAGTATGTTACACATGAATAGATCTACCTCATCTTTAGAAGTTGATTCAAGACTGTCTTCTTCAATTATAGTCCTTTCATTCTTTGTAATCAACCAATAACCTGGTCCTAAACACAAGAGATGTGTCTTCATCTTTTCTTTCTACCTGTCAAAATTTACTCCATCAAACTTAGGGCTTTCTTTCCTAAAATTCACCATAGATCTCCTTAAGTTGTTAAACTTCTCTTTCAAGAACCTGTCTCTGATACCAATTTTTAGAAAGCAAAGATCCCAAAGATAACTGAGAGGGGTGGGGGGTGAATCAGTTATCTGATAATTAAACCATTTATCAACTTCAATATCAACTTCAACAACTTTAAACCATATAATCAATGCAGTAACCAACCATAGAAAGATAATCATACACAATGACACAATAACACAAGATATGTTAACTAGGGAACCTCTTGATCAAAGAGTAAACCCCAATGGGAATGATGCCCACAAAATAATGTACTAATATGAAAGTTCCTTGTGAGAGGATGGACCCTGTTAGGAGTCTTATGAAATACATTCAGTACATATGAATCTCTGTTAGGAGATTTTGAATCCCTATTAAAAGATTTTAACCCTGTTAGGAGTTATGGAAGACAGAAGGACCCACTGCCCAAACAACTTCAAGGCAAGATCTCTGAACTCACTATCCAACAGATCTTAGGATTATTCAAAAAAATAATATGAAATATGTTACCTCCTCCACACTATGCCAAAACCACACTCTCTGCTACATAAGATCACAAAATCCAGATCTCTGTACTTCGCAAGTCTTCCTTCACCACTGAATTAGCTTTATTCTTCACCTCATGCATATATTCGCATCACAACTTTCAAAATTTCATATCACAACTATTACAATCCCATATTCAACAAGGAAAACATTCCATCCTTTATACCACACTCAAATAATTACAAATGAGTCGGCATCCAAATATAAAATAATAATTTCAACACGCTACATCAAAATTACATAAAAACTGTCGGCTTCCAGATACAATAACTTTCCAATCGTGTGACCTCAAAGTTTGCACTATGAACCACATCACCACCAATGAGTCTCAAACTTCCCTTTAACTGTGCAGAATCAGATTCCATCCTGATTAGGAGATATCCTCCGATTACCAAAAACTGCTACTCAGGAACACTGCCAGAATACTGCTTCCACAAAAATGCTTATAACTTTCATGAATAAATGAATTTCTTTTTGCAATATTAACCATAGGTTAATAACACACCAAATAACATACCATCAACTGCACATAACTCAATTTGCAATATAACATGTGCGCAAAACAAAATTGTGCCTGCTTCTCTGCTAAACTCCAAAATATCACTATGTTGACATCAATGACAATCATAGTCATGAATGCAACAACCACTGTTACAGAATGATTTCCAAAGGCTTCAGCATTCATTCCTAATAATACTTAAAGAAACTTCCTTTCTCATGCATGAATTCGAACTCAACTCCAAGAGGGCTTTGCATAAAAATGAACTTTAGTTCACAGTTCAGTCTCAATTGAACTGAAGTCTCCTCTTCACTTTGACTTTAGTTTAAAAGCTCTTAACCAAACTTTAACTTAAAATAGTAATTCAATTTCATTCAATTATGAATGTGCAACATAATGCATTCAATTAATTAATAATTAGAACATTTAGTTAACATAACTACCACATGCCAAAATAACCCTCTATTTAATAAATATATTTTAATTAAACAAAGGTTAATTTCATGATTTAAATATTTCAAAGGTGAAGTTATTTAATTAATTCACATTAATTAAATATTTCAACCACACTCAAAATAGCATATAATTAATTTCCAATTAATTTATTGCATCCACTATACAATAAAAATAATAGTTAAACTAAATAATCACATTTATTTAATTACCATTTAAAAGATATTCCAGAACTAAAAATAGAATGATCTAAAAATAGAAATCACACAAAACGCCACAAATCAAAGAATCAGAAAGACCTAAGAACCCACATTCATGCTCAGGACATAGGTGTAAACTCTTGCCAGTTGGATGAGTTTAGAAAGGGTGGAAGCACGAAATCTTGTCCCCTACTTTAGGACAATAATTGGCTTAGGTTAGGATTTGGAACTGAATATTATCTCCCCTCTTTTACCATTGAGATTAGCGATAGGGCACGCTCATCCTGACAATTCAGGGAAGTCGATGCCCGGTACCTGTGAACCTGCATAAGAGACAAGCATGTGCATATATAAAGAGATATAATAGACAATGGTGGGGATCGGCCGATCATGTGGATCTCGCAAGAAAGTAACTACGACTCCATCCCTCAACCACATCAGGCACGTCAAACAAAAATGTAAAACAAACACATCAACCATACACATGCAAGTATGGGGTTAGTAAAATCACATGCCTCAATGATTTCCTAACATATAATCTATCATCCTAAAGTAATCATAACTTTTATAAAAATGGACTAGGGGTGAGGTACTACAAGCAATCTTATTAGTTTAACAATCTCATCAGTTGGGGTAACAGATCCACCTTTTGTAATTCTATCAAATTATCATCCTCTCATTGTTACACATGTTTGCACATACTTAATTGTACAATAGAGGATGATTTTTGTGGACATGTGATTACACCTTGTCTAGTTGATAGGTTACCATTTTTATATCTCCTAGTTATCATGCACTACCTATATATGTTCAAGCATATCTACATTGTACTTAATTGATTGTGTATCCATTATTATTTAATCACTATTAAATCATTCATTTGATCATTTTATTTTGCCTATGTCTCTTGTGCTATTAATTGAGCTTCTAGATTTGGCATTTTCATTCTTTGCCTTAGGAAAATTCTTACAATTTTGAGCATTTTGATTATTTAATTAAGCATTCATCTTGTCATATATTTATTTTTATCATATTATCATATTTTATCCCTTGTCACTTGTTTGATTAAATAATTTTGACAATTATTTATCTATGTCATTAGTTTGTCCCTAAGGGAATAATTATTTAATTATTTATCATATGCCCTAGCATGTCCCCCTTTGACATAAATAGATTATATTTGTTTATGCCTTTTTCATTTTGTTTCACAATTAAATTTGAAAATTTTAATTATCATTTTGTCATTTTGGAGGGAATTGATAGATGGATTTTTTAATTAATTCTCCATTTTTCATTTTATTATTTACCCTTATCCTTCATTTTACACATGTCAATTTAGATTCCTCTTCTTGGCCATCTTATGTAATCTTGTCCATCTATTGTCTTCAATCCTAACCGTTCAATCAAATTAAGAGTCTATAAATTGGGCTCTTAATCTATTTTATACTAACCATGATTTATAGTATCCTTGTCATTATGTTGTTGAATTATCCTTTCTTTTTTTTCATTTTGTGCACCTATCAATACAGGGAGTCACATCTAAATAGAGGAGAAACAAAAATAATTTAGTGGAATGAAGGGTTTTCATAAGTTTTAATTTGTATTTTATGTTAATTATATGCAATTTGATTTCATATCTTCATTGAGAGATTAGAATTTTGATTAACAGGATTGTTATAACTTTTTTTGGTTGGATAATCATGTTTAAAATGTAACCCTTGATTTTCCTTATTTACATTTGGTGAACCCGATGTGAACCAACCATAAATTTAATGAATTTGGAGATTCATGTCTGCTTGCAAGTCAAGAATTAAATATGTGCACTTGACCTATCAATCTACACACTTGCCTGAATTCCTGTGCACTTATAACTTCTAGTTGTTCAATTGTACCCTAGAGTTTCATAATTGCAAATTGTTATTATGTAGTAGCTTCAATATCTACACAATTTTATTTTTTCTATGCAAATGATATATTTGATAGTGTTTTTTTTTCTTGTGTTTGATTTGAATTGCATAACGTTTGAAATTGCAAGATTTTCACAAATTTGGTCTATTTCTATTTCTATTTTGGTTAAAATTCGACCACATCTAATCTAGTTAGGATTTGAAAATAATCACAACTTCTCACCTAGTGTAATAAGGAGGTCAATTGATGACTAGGTTTCATTTTGTTTTATCAAAAGGGTTAAAACAAACAATAAATTTTACATAACATAACTAGGGGATGAAAAGAACAATAATATTTCACTTAGAATAATTATGGGTTGAATGAAAAACAAAGTGACAACTTAAAAACAAGAATTTCTTGATTTAAGCTAATTTACACAATTGGGATAATGGGTATGTCATATTTTTTCATTTGAATTTTTTTTTATTCACTTTATCTAATTCCTATGAACTTGCATCAATTCCTACATGCTTTCTTCAATTGTTGTGCATTTGCCTAATTAATGCTCTTTGTATTTGTTTAGGTTTCTTGTGTATTTAATAAGGATTGTTATGCAATTGGCTAGTAAAATTTGGTTTGTGATTTTCATTTTGTCCTTTCAAATTCCCTAAATTATGTTAAGATAGTGGATTTTGTGTTACTAATAAAAATATGTGATTCATCTTGGAGATTGTTTGGTGAACACTATAGTTGAAAACTACTAATGAGTTTGTTGCAGGACATTGGATGGAGATGTTTGATTTGAAACTTTACGTGTTTGTTATTTTAGTTAGATCAAATTTCATTTCTAATTGGTAAATGTACTATGTGTGTTTGAAGTATTTGGTGTGCTTGCACATTGTAGGGTGGACCCAATATTGTACTTAGTACCCTCTTCCCTTTCCTTTAGGATCTTGGGTGTAAGATAAAAGTGGTAATAATGCTCAACTTTTTCATATTTTAGAAAAGGGCTTATTTTGGGGAAAAAGTGTTCACCCAAGGGATTACCCAAAGCGGTGCTTTCCTTCGGTCCGCTATACAAATGAGGTTTAGAAAAAAACTAATACCTCCTAGTGAGCTTGAGTCTCAATCTAATAGTTCCCTAGTACCTACATAGGTATCGGCTATATAGAACCCTTTTATAGGGCCTAAAAAGGCTCTAAGTGAGTCATTGATGCTAAGTTGACCATCGGGTGCCTTGAAGTTCATCCACTGAAAACTAATTATTTTAGTATCCCAAAAACCAATACTTTTTTATTCAAGGATTTTTGATTGTACCTCATATAACCCCCATGTACCCTTCATTTCAAGACTTAAATTCCTTGTTTCATAAGGTCTTTGGGCCTTTCACATAAGATTTCAAGTGTGTCAATGTCATGTTGGGGGAGAAAGTGTCACTTTATTCTCTATTTGTTTGCTTTGTTTGAGGTAATTATTTTTAGCAAGGGCATCAACAAATATATCCATTTCCATCCTAGGCTGTAAATTTTTGCAAGTGTTTTCAATTGTTGAGAACAGTTAATTAAGCATGGGCTAATTTAGGCCCCTTTCATTTTCCTCCAATTATTTGTTGTAGTTCAAAATGACCATCTTGTTTGATATGTCTTATGTGAGTGTTAAAAAAAAAATTCCCATTCAAAACACAAATTCCCTAAAACTCCAAACATTTATCAAAGTAGTACATTTGTCACACCAAACCCATTTCAAAACTTTCCCAAATAAAAACATTTCAAATATAGAAAATCAAAGACTTTGGAACCTTGTTTCGACTTCACATATATAGGTGTTCCCTAGATAAAAATTTTGAATTTTCCTCATTTTTCCTCAAGTCTCAAATCCTTTATAGTCTCATTAATATTTCATTGTGTTGAAATTTAGGTTATAATATAACTTCTCTTGATAGTCCATTTCATTTTGATTATATTTTGTCCTTGGTTCACTTTTAGATCATTTTACCTTGTCATAACCTTGTCATTGTTACTCTTTCCATATTTTTCATTAATCCTCTTAGGGTCTTAGTTTTATTTCATTTTCATCTTTAGGTTTACATTCCCAAAACATACATTGCATTTTGTCACCCCTTGAGTTGTACATTGTCCAAAAATTCAAAGAATAAGTTACACCTTGTCTCCCTTAGTTTTTATTTTCCATCCATATTTTAGAGTCATATTTGTCATCTCCTAAAGTCCATCTTTTAAGAGTCCAAAAATATGGGTGCTGAAACAAGATCCCAAACTGCTAGGAGACAACAAGATTTGTCACATTGACCCATACATAGTTAAATGGATGAAACATAATCAATGGTTAACATGAGACAATCATGATCCATTTCAACTCAATAACAAGGTGTCATTACACAACCAAACCTCAATCCAAGCATGTGTCCACATAAAATTATACAAACCAAGCTAGAATTCAAACCATTTTTTCTATCAACATGCAACCTCCACTTGAATTTGATTAATCATATCAAATTTTATGACAACAAAGATCTTCATCATATTTTTAACCAGATTTTCATCTAGGTTTTGGTTATGAGAAACCTAAGTCACCCTCATTCTATGAAAAAGGTGCACATTAATATGTATTATCAAACCCATCATAAGATTTAGAGTCTTGCCATGAAATTTAACTCTCCTCAACTAATATTTTACATGAAGAAATTGATAAGGCAATAAAAAGATTGAACAATTATAAGATCTTTGGAAGAATTAGTCTATAAAGATCTAGTGAGATTATTCAAAAACCTTAACAAGAAACTTGAGTCAACCTCCTAATATCAATCTTTATTGGATCAATTAGGATTACAATTGTCCATACATGACCAAAACCAATCTAATTTAGAACAAATGCAAATTTTGGAACAAATAAGAACCCAACCCAATTCATAACAAGTAAACACCAAAATAGTCTTGAAATGATCTCACAAATATGATAATTTGGAAATCCCTCCAAAAATTTGAATAATACCATAATCCTTTGTACATCACGATATCACGTACACCTCTGACTAATCAAAATGTGATAACCAAACCAACTGTTGTAACACACACATTAACATATTGATTCAACTCATCAGGTGTTCACTAAATCCACCAATAGATTGTTACCCAAGACACGATCATATTTACCACATGCATGCCATCTATGCCACATTTACAATAAAACATCCAAACACAACAAAATTCTCCTCTCTTGATAACATATCTCACATCCCAGGATACCACTTCCGCGACATTGCCACCTAAAGGTCTTTAACAAAACTTTGTCAAAACTGAATATACATAAGTAAAAGGATTCATTTTTAAATGTGGTAACAAGTATCCCATTTAGTGGACCAAAAATAAATATGGGTGAAATACCACAAATGAAATAAAAAAATGATCCATAATAAGTGAATGTGAAGGTGTTATCCCCAAAAAAACCTCATAAGGAATAAAAGCATTAACATGAGACCCTTGATAAATTACTTGGGCAATAGGGATTCAGTTAACAAACAAGAAAAGATACATCAATGACTACCCAATATCAACCATTCCAATCCACCATGAAACAAAGGAAAGGACTTTAATATTGACTACAACAACCACCAATTTTTCTTATGTTGGAAAAACATACCAAATGACACAACAACATCCTTATGTCAAACAACCGTAATTGGCACAAGAGAAATATGTGCCATAGAAAGAAAATTTCCAACCAACAATGCAACATCAACAAAGTGGGCCACAATTCTAATAATTTATTCAACCATATTCCCCAAAACAAACTTGGGTACAATATAAAAAATGGAACAATTTCACCCATATCAACAACATCGTGGTCAATCAACTATGCAATAAGTCCACCCTATAATGTAGCACCAATATTTTCAATACCAAAATCAATATCAAGATTTAATGATACAACATGGAGATTGATCTCAAACCTCATCACCAACGAGCACATCTAGGACACATGTAAATGATTATCATGATCAAAATACATTTAGCATCATAATCTATTAGCAAAGAGGCAACCTAAACATGAATGATGAATTAACAAAATGGCCACCCTTAGACACATTAACACAAAAAATTGAGAGACTAACATGACAAATTGAGGCATTGAAAACTAAAGGAACCAAGAATGGATATAGACAACAAGAGTTGCGTCCTAATATCTTTGACAATAATTTATGTATGCCTCCATTTTATCCAAATTTTGAGGTACCAAAATTTGAAAAATATAGGGGAAAGGGAGACCTTTGATTACTAGGAAATAATAGATCATGGATAAAACTAGTTGAGAAGTTCATCTCTCATTTCTCTTTCAATATTGGTAATGAGATCACCATGAAAAACTTATGCACTACCAAAAAAATAGAGGCGAACCTTTCTCAGTATTTTTGCAACGATGGTGAAACATTTTAAGTCAATATCAATTTGACATCCTCAAAGAACAAAAAATCAACTTATTTATTGAAAATAGTGTGCATGAATCAACGTATGAATTGAAGATCAAAAGACTATACATGATTGAAAAACTCATCAAAATGGGAATGAAAATTGAAAGGGATCTTGTTCAAAATGGGTTTATTAATATTTATAAAGACAATAACAACATGTAAGTTGTTCAAATGAAAAGAGAAAATTCTAGTCATGAAATAAAAATGTCATCAATGATGGAGAGGTTGATGCAAGAACATTTGGAAATACCCAAGACAAAATTAGTTTCTCAACACCAATGATTCCAAACACTCAATCTATCAATCAACCTCCACAATCACATTCAATGACAAATGTGATTTAGAAAAACACCCAATACAGTCCTCCCAAATCTAAAGATGTGCCTCCTAGGAAATTTACACACTTGGGGGAGCCTATTTAATTAGTCCTAAAATAGTTTCTTCAATCAAATTTGACTCACTTTCTTGAGATAAAGAATGAATCTCCAGTCAAACTTCGGTGGTGGAATGATAATGATTATTGAAAATATCATCATAAAAGAGG
The DNA here is from genome assembly GCA_027943335.1 of Chamaecyparis obtusa. NCBI lineage: Eukaryota > Viridiplantae > Streptophyta > Pinopsida > Cupressales > Cupressaceae > Chamaecyparis > Chamaecyparis obtusa. The sequence continues at coordinate 737,968 of BSBK01003115.1, read as the reverse complement.
GCACAAGATTTTTATTTACTTCCAGATGAAATATAAAATCCAAGATTTAATTGATCAATGCTTAATTGAAGTGGAACCTCATGTGAAATCCTCTAATACAAATCACACAAATTTCAAGACTACATTATCTTAACACAAGAATGGAAAATCCTCTAGCTCAAATTATGATCCTAAAAGTAATGTGAATTATACCAAAACCCCTCATAACTACATGATAAACTAAATTTAAGTACTTGATAATCAAGTTGCCACCATAAACATCAAAGAGTGATATCCTTAGTGTGCAATAATAACTCAACAAGACAAAATCACTTTTCAAGGACCTTCCCCAAATTCCTAGCCTACCAATAATTATAACCTTCTTAAACAATTGAGGAAAATGTCTACCCACATCTCTATCCTTAAATTGATTCACATATCCGCTATGCATAGAGAAGCCCTAGATAGATCTTTACAAGAGTCCATATTTACCATTGACATAAATTTTGATTAGTTTTAGGCCATGATATATCATCTGGAAACTACATAATATGCCACCTTCATTGAGAATGATATCCCTTACGATAAGCCTCACCAGAATGAATCATTACACTTATAAGTTTTTGTACATAGTTGCAAGATCGGACAAGTCTTGATAGATGGTGGAGCAGAACTCAATATTTGTACATTAAGGTTCATAATTGCACTTGGATATGCTAAAAGTATCATAGATTCTTCTAGGAGGATAATGATAAAGACTTATGATGATGTCAAATGACCTTCTATAGGAGTAATCATATTCCCTATCTAGGTAGCTAGAGAAAATACTTTTCTACAAGTATTGGACCTACATTATCCATATAACATGATTCTTGGTTGCCCCAAAAACATGTGATGAAAGCAGTGGTTTCAACCTACCATCAGTGTCTGAAGTACCCATATAATGGCATAGAGGTTACTATCCCTAGAGACCCTAATCCCTTTTAATATTGTGCCAATATAAGAGGAACTCACAAACAAAAACTACCTATAATTATGGAAGCATCATCCTCTAGTCCCTCATAATATGTAGACCCTATGAGTCTATTGAAGGGAAAATTCAAATTCCAAGATCAAGGATGTGGAGAATTCTCTATGGCTCAATTGTTTCACATTGTGAAGTTACTCCTTTCCCAAAATCTTATGTGAAGCCACATCCTTTATAAAGAACAAAAGGTTGTTATTAAGTACCATTCTTATACCAGATTTGTAATATGGGGAGAATTGAACATAGAAAACATTAAAGCGGACCTTTCTAAGTGGATTTATAGGGATGAAGAGAACCAAAAACCCATGTTATTACCAATTGAGTACTATAGGTCAGGAATAAAGATAATGAAAAATAAGGGATATGATGGACATAGTTTTCTTGGAGCACAAAAACAAGGTGTAATAAAGCCCATTTTTCCAAAGATGCAACATAACCATAGAGGACTTAGATTTGTATCAGTATGAATTGGCTCTTCTAGTACCAAGTTACCTTTGTGTGAAAAGGGGAGCATGTGTAACCACATTAAAATTGATTCCAATATATAGGAGTGGGATGCCTATGTATTATACCATGTATTTACCAATCCCAATGAGATACCTTTAGAATAAAAAAGTATAGACCCTATCCTTCCTCCCGTAAAATATGTTTGTAAGCTTGGATTGAAACTTTTTGGGATCTTGGTACAACATTTGAGGAAAATATTGAATAAAATAATTTTGATGATACCTTTGTCTACACCATAACACCTATAAACCATAACATCAATGATAGCATGCCGCTAATTAACCCTTAACTTATAAATTGGGACTAGAGAGGACCATCAAGCTTCAATTATTTTGAAAATGATGAAGCTATAGATGAGTTCTTTTAGTTTCAAGAAGGTATACCATTGAATAATCATAAATTAGGCTTCACAATAGATTTGGATGTAATGAAATATTTTGGGGAGTCAACTCTATATTCCACTCACAAAAATAAAAATAAAAGAAAAAAATGGGTCTCTTGGTGAGAATTGCAAGGTGTATTTAGACTAGAAAATAATAATAATAATAATAAAGATAATGTATTCGAGGGTGAAAAAATCTTTGAGGAACCCAAGGATGAAATACTACACATACCCATGTCATATCAAGAAATTTTTTTGTTACTAGTAGAGGATACATGAGAAAAATCTAGGAACAATCAAGAATCCAAAGATCATCCACTTTGTAGCTTCATTGTTAGAACAAGAAAAGGAAAATCTTATCAAATTCTTCACAAAAAGGAAATTCAATTTTGCATGGACTTATGAGGACTTCACCTTGAATTATTCCTTCGTCATCTACCCTTACAACCAAGTGTGAAATTGCTAGATGTGGGTTTCATCAAGACAATTTACTATGTAGATTGGATCTTGAACTTAGACCCAATGAGTAAGCTCACTGGGGGAATCAAAATATGTACTAACTTTAGATATTTGAACAAGGTGTATCTAGAAGATGGATTTCCTCTTCTAAATTTATATCATTGTGGATTTCATAGCTGGTTATGAAATCTTGTCATTGATGGATATTTTTCCAAGATACAATCATATCAAAATAACCCTACAAGATCAACACATGAAAAAATTCACATGAGCATGGGGAACATACTACTAGAATGTAATTCCCTTAAACCATAAATTTTTTGGAGCAACCTATCAAAGAGAAATAACAACAATCTTTCATGATTTCATGCACAAGAAAATGGAATATTATATTGATGACTTGCTTGTTATGGGGGAAAATTTGCACAAGCTCAAATAGAAAGATTAGTAGCACTGAACTATGAAAGAACTAAACTACTAACTAACATGAAGCCCTAAAATGATAAATGTAAGCATAGATAAGGAAAATGAAAGAAATGATCCTCAATCTAGCTTATCTTCTTTTATCGCCTCTCTGCCCTCCTTTGAGATGTTTCTAGTTGGCACTTAGTGTTGAATTCAACAACATCTAGACTTAGAGATTCAAGAAAATGTGATAAATAAACTGTAAGTGTTGGAGATTTACCAGCAGGCATGTACTGACTGTATGTTTGTCATTGATGACAACATATGGTAAGTAGCATGTGTGGAAGACTTATGAAGTTAGCTTTCAATATATGTTGCATGGACATGTTATCAGCATATATCATGGGTGTAGAGGTTAACTGTTAGTACAGACAGTTATATAGCAGCTTGTGTCAGCAGTGCTCCTGACAGAGTAACAAGTAGTATTCTATGTATGGTTGTCCGTACAGTTATCATGGAGCCTTGCACACTTGGATATATGATGAAGACATATTAGTGATGTTACATTCATGGATGCAGAGTCTGATGATCAGTAGAAGTGAAGTTATGTAGTCTCTATTCACTAGTAGTAGTTTCCTGTGTTTTTTCAGGAAGAGCCGACAGAGATTATATTGGTTATGGATTTAAACCTATGATTTCGGTATGTGCCCTTGGATTTAATCTTGGAGAAGAGTTATTAATGTTTTGTTAAGAATGCATGAAGTAATTCATCTTGAGGAGAAAGATATAGTTAATTTGGTAGAGCCGACAGTGTGTAGCGTGCGTCTACAATTATCTTATTGGACAGGTCCCATAATGTGTTGCGTGCTTAGTAGAGCCGAATGATTTATTATTGGAGTTTGTTATGGATTCTCTAATATAATTTCAAGGTGGTTCTAATAGGTCGACTTGATCATATCATTTAGAGGAAAGATATTTATAGGTAGTCATTTGTGGTTGCTTGAGCGTGGTTCAGAGTTGATTGTGAAGAGCAGAGCAGAGTGTGTGAAGTGTTGAGCCATTAGAAAAAGGTCTATGTGACCAAGTAAAGTATTTTTTCTATACATTGGAACTGATTTAGATAGTAGGTCTAAGGGCAGTTCACCAAGATCTAGATATAGTGTGTATCTGTTATTCAGAAGGTTGTAGCCTTCACCCCTTTGAGCAGTGTGCTCTCAGATAGTGCATCCTCTCCCCTAACAGGGACTATTGTAAAAGACTCCTAATAGGTTCCAACCCTTGACTAGGTCTACTTTACTAAATATATTGTAAAGCAACTCCTAAGAGGGTTAAGGATCTTCTAACAAGGATCATAATACACTAGTACATAATATTAGTGGGTGTCAATTCCCATTAGGGTTTTTACCTATTTGGGTTTCCCCGTAAACAAAATATTGGTGTTGTGTTCAAGTGTTCTTTCATTGTGTTTTTGCTTTATGTTTAAGTATATTTAATTAGATAAAGAATTATAACTTGTAGATAACTAATTCACCCCCCCCCTCTCAGTTATCTCTTGAGACTATTCCTAACAATTGGTATCAGAGCCAAGTGCCTCAGAGAGAAAGTTTAACAGCTTGAGGTTGATCAGATGGCATACTTCAGAAAAGAAAGTCTTAAGTATGATGGAGAGAATTATCTTGATTGGAAGAACAAGATGGAAACTCATTTGCAATGCATTTCTTTTGAAGTTTTTGATGTAACTATCAAAGCAGTCAAGATCCCTACCTTGGAAGACCTTTCTAAGGATGATGCTAGTGAAAAGAAAAAGGAATTGTTTCATCAAAATGCAATAGCCAAAGAAGCCCTTATCAACGCCCTTTTTGATAGTGATTTTTCAGAAATAAAAAAGGTAGATACAGCCCACAAAATATGAAAATACCTAGAAGACATATTTAAAGGAGATAAACAAGCAAATGATGTGCATAGAAAAACATGGAAGAAAAGATACAATGCATTAGAGATGATGCCTGAAGAAAACATTAGAGCTTACAATCAAAGGATCAATGAAGCAGTTTCTGGAATCAAGAACAATGGTGGAGAGATCTCAGAGGAAGACATCATGGAAAAACTGATGACTACCCTCACTCCAGAATATGAAAACAAGATCAACGTCCTTGATGAGACCATGCAACTTACATCAAATTTCAAGAGAGAGACCTTGATCAACAAAATCTCAGCTTTTGAGATTTCAAGATTGAAGATAGAACCTAAAAGTGAGACAGCCTTCAAAGCAACAGTTCATGGTGAGAAATCTACAAACACTTCTGGTAATTTTGATGATTATGATGAAGAGAAAACACTAGATGATTTCATTGCTATGATTTTTTAGAGAGAGAAGAAGGGAAAAGGAAAATATGGAGGTCAATTTCCATTTAAATGCTTTTTATGTAATAAGATTGGTCACTTTGCATCAAATGTCCCTTAAGAGCTAGAAAGTTCAAAAATGACTACAAGCCTAAATTCTCTAAGGAATGTTACTATGCTGGAGATGGATTCTTAGATGATGATTTAGCTGAAGAATAAATTAGATTTATTGCTATCATAGAGAAAATGAACAATAAGATAGATCATGAAGATGAGAAAGAGAAACAAGAGCTAGCATTAATTTCCCAAGCTGATATAAGGACAGACTAGATTATAGATAGTGGTTGTTCACATCACATAACAGGTGATAAAGATAGATTTGTTCAACTAGAAAAATACAATAGTGGCATGGTTATATTTGGAGATAACACTCCTAAACCCATCATTGGTAGAGGAGCCATCACCTTGGATGGAAAGAATAGTATTGGTGATGTTCTTTATGTTTATGGTTTGAAACATAACCTTCTTAGTGTTAGGTAGTTACTTGGAAAAGGTTATCAACTGGAGTTCAAAGATGAAAAATGCATCATTAACAACAAGGATGGTGTTATGATTGCATTAGGCTCAAAGACTAAAGGTAATGTTTTCCAACTCAATTCAGAAGAAAGTTATTTTTTTGCTAAAGTTTATGACAGTTGGTTGTGGCATAAAAGAATATGTCATATCAATTTTGATAACATAGTAAAGATAAGCAATGTAAAGGAAATAAGAGATCTACCTAGCATAGCAAATCCAATTGATACTATATGCAGGGAATGTGTGATGGGAAAGCATGTGATAAACTCATTCAGGAGCAAGCACAATTTGGCAGAGAACAAGTTGGATTTGATTCATACAGACCTATGTGGTCTAACTCAAACAAGATCATACTATGGTGAAAGGTATTTCATTTTGTTTTTTGATGATTATACTAGGATGATGTGGGTTGTGTTCTTGAAAGATAAGTCAGAAGCATTTGAAAAGTTCAAAATATTCAAAGCTAAGGTTGAGAATGAATCTAGACTAAAGATAAAATTTCTAAGATCAAATAGAGGAGGAGAATTCACCTCTGATAGATTCTATGAGTACTACAAAGAACATGGCATAAAGAGGTAGTTAAGTGCACCTAGAACCCCTCAGTAGAATGGAATTGTAGAGAGAAGGAATAGGATCATCCTTGATATAGCATGCACCATCATGATTGAAGGAAACATTTCTCACACTTATTGGAGAGATACGGTTGATACAATAGTCTACACCATCAATAGAATTCAATTGAGGCCTAGCGCTGACAAAACACCATATGAGCTATGGTTTGGTAATGTTCCCATAGTAAAATACTTTAGAATCTTTGGAAGTAAGTGCTACATCAAGAGGGATGAAACAATAGGCAAGTTTGATGCAAGAAGTGATGAAGGTATTTTCCTTGGTTACTCTACTAAAAGTAAAGCTTATAGATGTTTCAATTTAAGATTGAAAAAGATCATTGAAAGTGCTCATGTTAAGATTGATGAAAATTTTATGGTTCAAGAAAGATATCACGATTACTCACCCATGATTAAAGAAGAACCCAGACCCTCCACTAGTGAGACAATTATTGAAGAAATGTTTGACAGTATTGATGTGTTATTCAATGACCCTGAGACAAGTGAAGAAGAAACTCCTAAGACTTATGAGTCTGCATCACCTAAAGTTCCAAAGTTTACATCTAGAAACCATTCTAAGAAAGACATCATTGGAGATCAGAGTGGCAAAGTCTTAACAAGATCACAAGCAAAGAACTCAGCTAGCAATGAGGCAGTATGCTTACTATCTCAGATTGAACCCTTAAGTGTTGAAGATGCATGTAATGATTCAGATTGGCATGATGCTATGAAAGAAGAACTTGATCAGATTATTAAGAATGATACCTAGGAACTGGTCCCAAGACCTAGTAATAAGAATGTGATTGGAACAAAGTGGATATTCAAAAATAAGATGAATGAAGATGGTACAGTAGTAAGAAATAAAGAAAGGTTAGTATGTAAGGGATATGTGTAAAGAGAAGGCATTGATTATTCAAACACATTTGCATCAATGAGTAGATTAGAAGCTATTAAGTTGTTTCTAGCTTATGCAACATTCAAAAACTTCAAATTTTATTAGATGGATGTCAAGTCAGCATTCCTGAATGGTGAATTAAAAGAAGAAGTATATATTGAGCATCCTGAAGGATTTACTCTATCAGATAGACTTGATATGGTATGTCAATTAAAGAAAGCCCTCTATGGACTTAAGAAAGCCCCTAGAGCTTGGTATGAGATACTTGATGGGTATCTAACAAAGATTAGATTCAAGAAAGGAGAAATAGATTGTAACGTATTCATAAGAGAGACATCTGAAGGACTACTACTTGTAGATATATTTGTTGATGACATTATCTTTGGAGGTAATGAAAAACTCAGTGCTGAATTTGCTAAAGAGATGCAGAGTGAATTTGAGATGAGCATGATTGGACCTATCAAATACTTTTTTGGATTGAATGTACAATAGACAGTGAAAGGAATTTCATTAATCAGTCAAAGTATGTGAATGAGATATTGAAGAAATTCAATATGGATGATTGTAAGCCATTACGGACACCTATGATAACTGGATGCAAGCTTACAAAAGAAGATGACTCACTAGAAGTAGATATAACATTGTACAATTCTATGATTGGAAAAATTATTTATCTTACTTAGACCAGACCAGACATTTCCAATGTAGTATGCATAGTTAGAAGATTTGCAGCAAAACCTAAACAAAGTCACCTCATGGCATTAAAAAGGATATTTAGATATTTGCAAGGCACTATAAACTATGGTCTATGGTATCCTAATTTAGAAAATGTTGAGCACCATGTGTACACTAATGCCGATTGAGTAGGATCTGTTGATGATAGAAAAAGTACATTAGGTGGAGCAATGTTTCTTGGTGATAGACTTGTCACTTGGACAAGCAAGAAACATAATTGTATTTCTCAATCAATAACAGAAGCAGAGTATGTTGTAGTAGCCTTGAATTGTTCTACAATTGTTTGGATCAAGCAGCTGATAAAGGACTTTGGAATTCAGATTGATTGTCCTATTGTTATTCACTGTGATAACACTAGCACTATCAACATGTCGAAGAACCCTATGATGCAAGCAAAGACAAAGCACATTGAGATCAAGTGTCACTTCCTAAGAGAAAAAGTGGCAGAGAAAGAAGTCAAGGTGGACTATGTAAGTACTAAAGATTAGTTAGAAAACATATTCACAAAGCCCTTACCTAAGGATACTTTTGAGTATCTCAGGGAAAAGCTGGGTGTAATTCCCTTCCCTGATTCTGCTTAGAAGAAAGAAGGAAAAGCATCAGTCCTCAGGGACTGATGGATGGTTGACTACTCTACTTCTGGAGTAGTACCAGTGCTTAAACTATTTGGTGTCATTTTCCATTGATGTCAAAGGGGGAGTAATATATAGTCATGAAAAAAAAAAGTAAAAGGAGGATTAATATACTAAGGGGGAGCAACATTCAATTATGACAACAGTTCAGTTGAGGAAATGGAGAATGTTGAAGAATATTATAGCAGATGGAGGACTCATCTTTGGGGGAGTCTTGAAGAGGAAATGGAGAATGTTATAAAAGAATTATTCATTTTGATTGGTATATTTTTTCATTCCATATGTTTCCATCAATGCCAATGGGGGAGATCGCTGGAGATTTGCCAGTAGGCCCGTACTGGCTATATGTTTGTCATTGATGACAACATATGGTAAGTAGCATGCGTGGAAGACTTATGAAGTTAGCTTTTAGTATATGTTGCATAGAAATGTTATCAACATGATATCATGGGTGCAAAGGTTAACTATTAGTACAGACAGTTATATAGTAGCTTGTGTCAGCAGTGCTCCTGACAGAGTAACAGGTAGTGTTCTATGTATGGTTGTCCGTACAGTTATCATGGAGCCTTGCACACTTGGATATATGATGAAGACATATTAGTGATGTTACATTCATGGAAACAGAGTCTGATGATTAGTAGAAGTGAAGTTATGAAGTCGCTATTCACTAGTAGCAGTTTCCTGTGTTTGTTCAGGAAGAGTCGACAAAGATTATATTGGTTCTGGAGTTGCGCCTATCATTTTGGTATGCACCCTTGGATTTCAACTTTGAGTAGATTTAGTAATGTTTGGTTAAGAATGCATGAAGTAATTCAGCTTAAGGAGAAAGATACAGTTAATTTGGTAGAGCTGACAGTGTGTAGCGTGCGTCTACAATTATCTTATTAGACAAGTCCCATAATGTGTTGCGTGCTTAGTAGAGCTGACTGATTTATTATTGGAGTTTGTTATGGCTTCTCTAATATGATTTCAAGGTGGTTCTAACAGGATGAATTTATTATATCATTTAAGGGAAAGATATTTATAGGTAGTCATTTGTGATTGCTTGAGTGTGGTTCAGAGTTGATTGTGAAGAGCAGAGCAGAGTGTGCAAAGTGTTGAGCCATCAGAAGAAGGTCTATGTGACCAAGTAAAGTATTTGTGCTATACATTGGAACTGATTCAGACAACAGGTCTAAGCATAGTTCACCAAGATCTAGATATAGTGTGTATCTGTTATTCAGAAGGTTGTAGCCTTCCCCCCTTTGAGCAGTGTGCTCTCGGACAATGCATCCTCTCCCCTAATAGGGATTATTGTAAAAGACTCCTAACAGGGTCCAACCCTTGACCAGGTCTACCGTACTAAATATAGTGTAAAGAAACTCCTAACAGGGTTAAGGATCTTCTAACAAGGATCATAATACACTAGTACAGAATATTAGTGGGTGTCAATTCCCACCGGGGTTTTTACCTATTTGGGTTTCCCCATAACCAAAATATTGGTGTTGTGTTCAAGTGTTATTTCATTGTGTTTATGCTTTATTTTTAATTATATTTAATTAGATAAAGAATTGAGACTTGTAGATAACTGATTCACCCCCCCCCCCCCCTCTCAGTTATCTCTTGAGACTATTCCTAATAGTAAGATGATAGCATAAGTTTGATGTCAAAATTCTTGATGATAGATGAGAAGAAGTGGGGGTTTATATAGAAATTCCAGGTAGGATGAACGATCGAGATTAATTTTGAAAAGTCAAGACCAATAGATGAGATAATTAGAGACTAAAAAGGTTTAGGCAACTTTCCAAATTTGAAGTTTTATTTCCCATTCGAACTCAAAAAGAGAGGATGAGATAAGATTAGGAAAGATATATTGGATTTCGAAGATAAAGTTTCCAAAATGTAGATTGAGAAAAGAATTTGATATTTTATTTTGAAGAGATATTGGATTTTCAAAAAATTGATTTTTCTGTTTATGAGGATTTTTTAATTTTTAGAATTTGATTTTCCTCACTTTTTTATTTTATTTTTGAAAATCTAAAATTGAATTAAAAATTCATTTTTTTGAGAAATGTGGAATTAATATGAAATTAATCAAAATTAGCTCAAAATTAGATGAAATGAAGTTAATTGGAAATTGACATGAAATTAAATTAATTTGGGAAATTAATTTAATTTGGAGGAATAATTAGATAATTTGAATAATTAAATTTAAACTATAGGACTTAGGAAATTGAACTTGATTAATCAATAAAGATTGATTAATTAAGGTTGACTAATTAAATAATATTAATTATTTAATTGATTTTAGGAAAACAATTAAATGATTAAGAGATTGAAATATAGAGGAATAAATGATGATTAATTAACGATAAAAGAACCATTAATTAATAGAGGAATAATTAGCAATTTAATGTTAACTCACAAGAATGTCCATTTTTGGGTGTCTACACTACTATGTAAATTAGTCACCAGAGACAATCATCTGAATATCTTAGATAGGATTTTTTCTAGAATTGGCGAGTATAAGCTTTTCTTAAATTCCAAGAAATGTGTCGCTAGGGTTGTATCTAGAAAACTCCTTGGTTACTCTATTTCTCATTGAGACACAAAAGTGGATCTAGAAAAGGTTAAACCAATAGTGGAAATGGCTCTATCATCCAACCTGACACAATTGAGAACCCTCCAAGATTTTTTTTACATCCATCAAGAGATTCATTGCACAGTTGGTTGATAAATGTGACCCCTTTCAAGATTTTCTCCATACGGGTGTCACTTTCAAATGGAATGAACATGCCAATAAGAATTTTAATAGCTCATAGATATCTACTATCTTCACCTATATTGATGCCTCCCATAGCTTTAAAGGTTCTTTTGGCACAACATAACAAGGATGGAAAATAAAGGGTGATATATTACATCAGTTGGACACTTGTTGGATATGAGTTGATCTATACTCCTATAGAGTGTGTTTGTCTAGCAGTTCTCTTTGTTGATCATAAACTTTGGCACTACATGTTGAATCATAAGACACTTCTAGTAGCAAAGATAAACCCATTAAAATACATACTCAACAAAGTCACTCTTATAGGGAATGTTTCAAAATGGGTAATGATTCTTAGTGAGTTTGATATTGAGTATGTGGATAGGAAAGCAATAAAGGGACAAGTCATAGCAGATCAAATCATTGATGTACTGGTCCAAGATGATCACCCTTTATTATTATATTTCTCTTGAATGAGTCATTCTTCTCATTTACATCATCAAATGAATAGAAGATTTTATTTGATGGATCACATACGAAAGATGGCTCAGGGGTAGGGATTTCATTTATTACACCATAGGGCTTGATGTAATTTTGAAGTCCTACAGATAAATTTTGGCTATACAAATAATATTACAAAATATTAGGCTTCAATTATAAGAATAAGAATTATAGTAAAAAGGAATATCAAGAACCTTTAGGTATATGATGACTGTGAAACAAAAGATGAAAATTTTGTCCCCTATAAGAAATTGGTTGATCTCTTCAAAACCAAATTTGTCACAGTCACATTCCATCAGGTGTCATGGATTTAGAATAAACTAATAGATATTGTGTCTAATATTGCATTTATGCTCATTGTACCACAAAATACAAAAAAATGTGAATTCTTGGTTGAATAGTTTCTTATATCAGCTTTTGAAATTCAACAATCTAAGCTTGTGTGTGAAATTTTTGGTCCCAATTCCCTTTTGTACCAGCCCATGTATACCTACCTAAATAACCAAACAATACCTCTGTTAGCACTCAAAATTGTAGATGATGAAGACCAATCAAAAAAATCTGATACATGACCCTACATACCCAAAATATGCATTTGGCAACATCAAACACTAAGGTTGCTAAGGATTTTGATCCTTCTTTGACTTTGAGCTTCAAGCTTAGGCGGGTGTACCTATTAGATTCAATTCTACAAAGTATCACAATAGTTATCTATGTCCTTGACACAAATATAAAAATATAACTCTTTCAACATAAAATTTAAAATGAACTGTTATTTGATTGTGTTGATGGTGAGAAACGTAGATCAAGCAAGGACCAGTGCCAAATCCTAGGGCAAAGAGTCAAAGAAAATACATCCACAAAAATTCTTCAAATCTAATATACCCAAAACCCAGGTGAGATGCCTTACAAATCACCCTCTCATTTACATACATTGTCATCAGATTCTTGCATAAACCATGAATTCTTAGAGATCTCCCTTAAGACTTATTCTTCCCTTGAAAGAAACTTAAGCTTAACCCCCACTATTTACCTTGTAAATGATATGATAAAAATGCCTTACAGATTTAACAAATGAAAAACTCAAAAAACTCATACATGAAGACAACAGATACATAAAGGAGTTTCAATCTATTTTCATGGATATTTCTCTATATCAGTACATTCTAAGACAAGAATTCTTCAGACCAAGACATAGATGCCAGAGGCTCTCTCTACTCAAATTTTCACCACCCCCAAACAATGGGGAAGAAGAAGAGATAAAGGAAAAAAAAAACAAAGCTAGTTACACACAAAATGTCAGCTACCAATTTTGCATAAAAATATCTTCCATTTCTCCCAAATTCATTTCTCTCTTTGCATTTCATTTAAACCTTACCTTGCTGCCTGTTCATCATGCGCACTCCTCCCCATTCCAAACAATGCACACCCCATCTTGATTTGTCTTGGCACGTAGCCCATTACAAACTGGTATGTTACCATTTCAAACTAGTGCACACCTCTGCAGCCATTAATCACACCTTCAAACTTGGTATGCACCTCTAAACTTTGGTACGCACCATCTGATGCAGGAGCATCTTAGGTCTTTGAGCAATCTTGCATCAACCAAAAACATTTCGTATTTTATTTTGTTTGCATTATAATTGTTGTATTTATTGGTTTCATGTTATGTGAAGCTTACATTATTTTGAGGACCTATTTTGGAACCTTCTCCTATGAGCACATAAGGATTGGATGGACCATTTCAAAGTTATAGCTGTTTTCCTTGCTACCAGAGTCGTATTTTCCTGCATTTTGCATGCTGATTGCGCATCATGTAGCCATTAATCCCTAATGAATCATACTTTTCTCTCTTGTGGACATCAAGAGGACCTAAATTAGTATCTTCACCTAATATTTTAAGTCCTAATTCATTATGAGTTGAAAGTTATGACAATTTTTCTCGGGTATCAATTTTCAGCCAGTTTACACGCAAAACGTGGAGTTTTCCATCTTGCACGGTGTTGTATGATGGACTTGGATCTTGCTAAGTTATGGACATGTTCTTGGATCATGTGTGGACCTAAATATAACTTTTCACTAAGTTTTTTTCATTCTTTCTTTAGTTTTGGTTTACTCTTCCTGGCTGGACCTATATGTAATTAAATGCCTGACTGGCCGGCTTGTGGCTTAGCTAGCTATATATAAGAAGCTTTGGTTGTTTATTTGGGGGAAAGATAGTAAGATGGTGATAGTAGAAGAGTAGTAGTAGAAGAAGAGAAGATAATATGTGAGCTAAGACTCTGAATTCATAATTCTCTTTGTATAAGGTCGAAACCCGGAAGGCCTCACAACCGAGCATGTTGAAAGATTTAATATAATTACTCTATTGTTGCTGCCAATTACTTGTATCATATCCATTGTTTTTTCACTGATTTCATGTGGTATTCATATTTCTTCCATGTGTAACTCTGAGCAAGGCTTGTTTGTTGATTCAAGTGGAGTCAATTCTTCTTGATTCTGCTTGTATCTACCCTGCCCTTGCATCAAATGGTATTAGAGAAAGTTATTTCTTGTGGATGGGATCATGGAGAACCTTGTTGGATTGGTTATAGGGTGGAAGATCTGAGATCTGACCTATAACTTGTAGAATGTTATGATCTTGCTAGAACCTAATGGTCAAGATGGTTCATGGTAGAGGAAATGATAATATTATCATGGATATGTTGAGATAGATTGCAACTAAGCTTGAAGCTATAGAGATAGCTCAGAGAAGAGGCACACATCTTGAAGATGTTAGTGATGAAGAAGAAGTGGCACCTAATCATGAACCTTAAGTTGAACAAGATGATGAAAGACTCTTGAGAGTTCTATCTAAGGCTAACTCCAGACCTGCAGTTGAAGTTGCTTGCTATGATGGAAGACTTGAGACCGATACACTTTTGGATTGGATCTCTGAGATGGATAAATACTTTGAGTATTAAGGTACTCCTGATGATAAGAAGGTTAAGATAGCTATCACAAAGTTTAAAGGTCCTGCATCTCTTTGGTGGGATCATTTGTAAACTAAGAGATAGAAGAGAGGAAAAGAAAAGATCAAGACATGGATGAAGATGCTTGGAAAGATGAAGAAGAAGTTTCTTCCAACTGACTACCAATTTATTTTGATGATAAAAATGCAAAATCTGAGATAGAAGGACATGGGTGTGAAAGAATATACTGAGGAGTTTTACAAATTGGATATCAAATTTGGACATGTGGATGATGAAGTTGAGAAGGTGGCTAGATATCTAAATGGCCCGAGGACATCTATTCAAGATGAGATCAGCTATGTGAAAATAGAAAGTGTGGAAGAAGCATACCAATTTTCTTTGAAGGAAGAAGACATATAGACAAAAAGACATGAACAAAGACAAAGAGGAAGAGGTTGCAGATTTTAGAGAAGTAGAGGTAGATCTTATGGAGAAAGTAGCAAATCTGAAAATGCAGTGCAAGATAAAGGATGGAAAGTTGAACCTGCTAAAAGAGGTAGCTACTCTAGAGGTCGCTATACTCATTACTCTAGGAATAAAAATAGTGGGAAAAGGGAAGATAAATCTTGGTTTAAAGGTACTTGTTACAAATGTGGTGAAGAAGGACATAGAGCTTTTGAATGTACTAACTCTGGAAAGAAGACTGGAGGTAATGGAAGAAATAATTTTTCTTGTGAGGAAGTTGAGGAAATGTCTAATGAACCTGAACATGGTGAGAACTTGATGCTAAGAAGGATCTTGTGGAATGAAGAAGCTGATGAGGAACCTATTCTGAGGAAAAGTTTGTTCAGAACTAGATGTAAGATCACAGACAAATGTTGTAAGGTAATTATTGATAGTGGAAGTTCTAATAATTTGGCATCTGAAGAGTTGGTTAACAAATTGTAGTTGTAGAGATTGAAATATCCTAAGCCTTACCATATTTCTTGGATCTAGAAGGATCATAAACTACTTGTAAGTGAACAATGCCTTGTTAAATTCAAAATTGGGAATTATCATGATGAAGTCTTGTGTGATATTATGCCTATGGATTGTTGTCATAGTCTTTTGGGTAGACCTTGCTAGTATGATAGGAAAGATTTGCATGATGGTAGATTGAATTAATATACTATTTAGATGGATGGAAAGAAACAAGTATTATTGCCTTTAGTAGAGAATTCTGATGAAGGTCATTGTACTATAGTCAAAGTATGCTTGGTTGATGGTAAAAAGTTTGCAAGAGAAATGAAAGGATAGAATATTTGTATTGCTTTAATTCCAAGGAAAATTGAGAAACAAGATGAGTTAGAACATGCACTTGAGGTTAAACCTTTGTTGACTGAATTTCATGACATTATTTTTGATAATGTACCTGATGGCTTACTGCCTATGCAAAGTATAAGTCACTGTATGGATTTGATACCTGGAGCTAGTTTCCCTAATAAAGCACCACATAGGTTGACACCTGATGAAAAGACTGAGTTGAATAGACAAGTGAAAGAATTACTTGAGAGAGGTTTGATTAGGGAAAGTTTGAGTCCTTGTGCAGTACCTACCATGTTAGCACCAAAAAATAATGGAGAATGGAGAATGTGCACTAATTCTAGAGCTATAAATAAGATAATCGTAAAGTATAGATTTCCTTCACCTAGGATGGATGACATAATGGATAGTTTAAGTGGAGCAAAGTATTTCACAAAGATTGATTTGAAGATTGGATATCATCAGATTAGGATTAGAGAAGGGGACATTATTAACCTTGAAAATGTTATAGTAGTCCTTAAGGAATATTAAGCAAGAGAAGAAAACTTAGTTTATATGAATATTAGCTAAGGATAATATTTGAATGTTTATTTCTAAATATTTAATCCTTTAGAAAATTAAATCACTCCTTGTGAATACTTAGGGTTGACCGCACTCTTAAGCAAACTCGAACTGTAGTGGAAAGTTTATTTCCCCCTTATAACTTTTCTATCCTTGTTGCCTAATGAATTTCATCATGTAAGGGACGGAGGCACACCAGCACTTGCCTTATGTTCTCTTATGTGTCATTGGGTGACTCACCCAAGTGAGCTTACAATCCCAAAGCTTCGCGTCGAAGGGCTTTTATGTAACCTAGTTGACCTAGGTGTATGTTATAGTTGTTTTTTTTATAAAAAAAATTGTTGTTGTGTTTTGTCTGATTATTTTGGGCATTACATTCTAGAAAACTTCTTTTAAGACTAATGAAGGTTTGTATGAATGGTTGGTTATGCCTTTTGGTTTGACTAATGCACCTAGTACTTTCATGAGGCTGATCAATGAAGTTCTGAAAAGATTCTTGGGTAAGTTTGTGATTGTATATCTTGATGACATTTTGATATTCAGTAAGAGTAAGGAAGAACATCTTGAACATATCAGACAAGTATTGCATAGATTGAAGGAAGAAAAGTTGTTGATTAATTTAAAGAAATGGAGACATTATTTGATGCCTAAAGATTTTATGTTGTATACTAACCATAAAGCTTTGCAGTATTTGGGAAATGAGAATAAATTGAATCAGAGACATATGAAGTGGGTTGAGTTCTTGCAAAAATTTTCCTTTTCATTGAAGCATAAAAGTGGACAGTCAAATAAGGTTGCTGATGCCTTGAGCTGAAGAAGAAGTTTTCTAACAGAGATGAGGTTTGAGGTACTTGGTTTTGATGATTTGAAGTGTTTGTATGAAACTGACCTTGATTTTGTAGAGCCTTGGAAAGCTTGTAAGTAACAGACAGTAAGTGATAAGTGGACTGATTATTTCATTCAAGAAGACATGTTGTTTAAAGGAGTTCAGTTGTGCATACCTAGAGGACCTATGAGAGAGAACATAATAAAGGAGAAACATAGTGGTGGACTTGCTAGACATTTTGGGATTGATAAGACTATGAATTTGATTTTAGAAAGATACTTTTGGCCATAGATTTATAGAGATGTACAGAGAATGGTAAGAAGTTGCAGAATTTTCCAAACAACAAAAGGAACTAGTTGTTAGGAATAACAGTCCACAATACAATTGAGAGGGGGGGTGAATCAGTTGTATGAAAAAATATTAAAATTTAAGCTCAACAATATCAGATTCAATGAACACAATGAATGCCAATACAATAACATAATACTTTGGTTACGGGGAAACCCTGTTGAAGGTAAAAACACCGGTGGGAATTAGCACCCACAAATGATGTACTAAGATTATAGTAATCCTTGTTAGAAGATATAGCCCTGTTAGGAGCTTATTGAAATATTAAAATACATAGTCCTTGTTAGAGGACAGACCCTGTTAGGATTCAAGAACAATAGAGGGCTCACTTCCCAAAGAAGGTTAAATCCACCTTCAGAACTCACTAGTTTGCAACAGGTGTATATAAAGAAATACATAATCTTTTGAACTATTTTCTAGCAACTATCTTTGCTTGATCAGTTCCAATGAAGTCCACCAGTAAACCTCTACTCTACATGAAACAGACACAAGCTTGTAGCTTTCAAAACCTCTCTATATCACATATATTCCATCCATGTCTTTTCCAAAGAAAAGACCTTTCATTTATACCTTATTACATTTTACCAAGATTAGGTCAGCCCATAAGGCTTTCCTAATTACAAACAATTACATAAACCCTTGCTAAGATACACATGGTATCTAAAACAAGTTTACAATTATTGCATTACAACAATTAAGGACTGACATCCTTGATTTATGCTTGCCAAATGAAATACATGCTTCATTCCTTGAGTCGGCTTCAGAATAAGCCATCGCCAGAGAACACACCATAGATGACATCACCAATCACTCCATACCTTGTGCTAACCAATGAACATCTATCAATACCTCTTCCATCATCCTTCAATCTCGCATACCTTGAATCCAATTCCTTTGAAAGATATATCAAAAACTCAGAGACTAACTCTATCAATTCTCACTATCACAATCCAATGACCAGTCTTTACCAAAATAGTTGTAACTCTCTTAATATGAAATACTTAATGATATGATCATAGATATAAGATCACAACATCCACCTTAACTCTCATCTAACTTCACAGCATCTGAAACATCTGTACAATATCCGTACACTGTGATTACCAATCTAGTTCCTTCATAAAAGCATATGTTGACATCAGTGACAAAACACAAATGAAAACAATATGAGTGCCCATTTAGTAACGTAGTGATTAAACATATTACATGTCTCAATCACCACCTATGCATTAGCAATATCCAACACTAGTTAGAATTTGGGATTGTATACACCTTCACCTGTACCTAATAGACCTTGGGAAGATGTGAGTATGGACTTTGTTCTTGGATTTCCTAGAACTCAGAGAGGTAATGATTCTATTTTAGTAGTGGTTGATAGATTTTATAAGATGGCTCCTTTCATACCTTGTAAGAAGACATCTGATGCATTGCATGTAGCTGAATTATTCTTCAAGGAAGTGGTAAGATTGCATGGTTTGCCTAAGTCTATTGTTTCAGACAGAGATACTAAGTTTAATGGTTACTTTTGGAGAAAACTTTGGAAAAAGATGAATACTGAGTTGAAGTTTAGTTCTACATTTCACCCTCAGACAGATGGATAGACTAAAGTTGTGAACAAAAGTTTGGGAAACTTGTTAAGATGTTTAGTTGGAGATAAGCCTACTAATTGGGATTTTGATTTGGCACAAGCGGAGTTTACATATAATAATTCTGTGAATAGAAGTACTAAGAGGACACCATTTGAGATTGTTACTAGATTTCATCCTAAGGGAACCATAGAGTTGAGATATTTACCTATTGAGACCAGAAGAAGTGCTGAAGCTGAGGATTTTACAGTATACATGAGAAATTTTCATGATGAAGTTAAAAAGAATTTGGAGGACAGTAATCTGAAATATAAATAGAGAGTAGACAAGAGAAGGAGACATAAATATTTTGAAGTTGGAGATGAGGTTATGATTCATTTGAAGAAGAACATATTTCCTATTGGTACCTACAACAAGCTGAAAATGAAGAAGTTTGGACCTTGTAAGATTCTGAAGAAGTTTGACAGTGGAAATGCTTATGAAGTAGAATTACCAGAGGATATGGATATATCACCTATATTCAACATTGCTGATATCTTTGAGTACCCTAAATCAAATGATGAGACATAAGATGATCTAGATTATCCTAAGAAGAAGAATGACAACATTGAGAAGATCTTGAATAAAAGAGTGAGTAAGAGTACAAGAGGAAAAGACTACATGGAATACCTAGTTTAGTGGAAAGATAATCCAATTGAAGATAGTTCATGGATTACACAAGCTGATTTGGATCTTTATGATTTAGGTTAGAATATGAGTAGTGCTTGATGTGGACATCAATTCTTTATTTACCCTAGGTGTCTGATGCAAGAGCATCTTGGGTCTTTGAGCAATCTTGCATCAACCAAAAACATTTCCTATTTTTTGTTGTTTGCATTATAATTGTTGCATTTATTGGTTTCATGTTGTGTGAAGATTACATGATTTTGAGGACCTATTTGGTAACCTTCTCCTATGAGAACATAAGGATTGGATGGATCGTTTCAAAGTTATAGATGTTTTCCTTGTTGTTGAAGCCGTATTTTCCTACATTCTGCCTGCTGATTGTGCATCATGTAGCCATTGATCCTTAATGAATCAGCCTTTTCAATCTCATGGAATTAAATAGGACCTAAATTAATATCTTCACCTAAGACTGCAAGTCCTAATTCATTATGAGTTGAAATTTATGACCATTTTTCTCAGGTATCAATTTTCAGCCAATTTACACATGAAACGTGGAGTTTTCCATCTTGCGTGGTGTCGTATGATGGAATTGGATCTTGATAAGTTATGGAAATGTTATTGGATCATGTGTGGACCTAAATATAACTTTTCATTAAGTTTTTTTCATTCTTTCTTTAGTTTTGGTTTACTCTTCCTGGCTGGACCTATATGTAATTAAATGCTTGACCGGCTGACTTATGGCTTAGCTGGCGATATATAAGAAGCTTTGGTTGTTAGATAGTAAGATGGTGATAGTAGAAGAGTAGTAGAAGAATAATATAAGATAATATGCAAGCTGAGAATTTGAATTCATAATTCTCTTTGTATAAGGCCGAAACCCGGAAGGCCTCACAGTCGGGCATGTTGAAAGATTTAATATAATTACTTTGTTGTTGCTGCCAGTTGCTTGTCTCATATCCATTGTGTTTTCATTTATTTCATGTGGTATTCATATTTATTCCATGTGTAACTCTAAGAAAGGCTTTTTTGTTGATTCAAGTGGAGTCAATTCTTCTTGTATCTACCCTACCCCTGCGTCACCATCCAAAGAGAGCATGCACCCCTGCAAAAATATATAGTGTGTTTACCTTTCTTGGCATGCATCCACTAGAAAGTGAGTACCAAGTATACATCCCCTTGGTCTCTCCAATCACCTTCTTCATTTCAAATGCATATACCCTCCAATGTGGTGTGTAACCAGTAGCAGGGACATGTTTTCTTTGTTTCCCCCTTCATTTGTTTGGCTTGCATTCCATTTGACTTCCTTTACATGTGTAGGTGCTAGCATGCACCTCCCTACCTTTGCTAAGTTTGGCACACATCATACATTTTTACCTTGCATTAAACGTGCCTCTATTCCAAACGGTGTGCATCTAGCAATGAAGACCAACATGCACCCCATTTGTTTTATGTTTGACTGCATTTTCATCTCACCTTTACCTAAATGTGTAGCCTTCTTCATTTCTTTGGAATGAAACTTCCCTTTCTTTGTGTGTAGCCTTCTCCACTTTGATGCGCTACCACATTCTGCCTTGGTGTGCATATAATAGTCAACAAACCAAGTGTGTAGCCTTTAGTAATGGTTTATGACTTATGTTTTTGTGTGTATGTTGGCATGCACCAGCATGTCCTTGACTTGGCTACAGGCATTAAAACTAATTCCATCCCCATTTCTTTGCTAGTGTGCCCCAATTCATGTTCTTGTCTGCAAGTGTATGACCACTCCAAAATGGGTGTATGCAACCAATGAGATAGTGTACAATGCATAAAATCAAGGTGCACAATGCATTTACTTTGTGTGCACATATCCAATACAATATGTAGCTTCTTGAAAATGGCATCTTCAAAAGACATTTAAACCACGACATACATAGTACCCTTATGAAAACATTAGCATGTTTATAATGGTGTGTACAACACTTAACAAAATATAGCACATTAATCATGCTGAACAAATGAGTGCGCTTTCACACTTGATGAGAACATCAATCGAGAAGCACCTTTAAGCTTCATATTTACCTTTATTTATCAAGATGGAGTCACTGAATGAGAACAAACAAAGGTTCATTGAAGATTTTAATCACATAATTCAAATCATCCTCTGTCAAATTTCCCAAAAAACATAACTAGCCTCTGGAAGTAGCTTCAAAAACTAAACACCAAGTCACATAGGAGCACACCATCAGACACTTGCATTCACTTCCAACATGTGAGTACATGTGCCAAAGGAAATTGCATATAAATATTTGAGCCAAAAGATATCAATGATCAAACACGGCCTTTCACAATACTGATTATGTCCACATTGTTAGACTGCACAAATCTCCTTCGAAATTGGATTTGAAAACTTGTCAAGTGAAAACCTTAAGATCCAAAATTTTGGATATTAATTCATTCCCACACAAGGATAATGAATCCACAATGAACTTTCTTAGAAGATCAAAATGTGAAGTATCATTAAACACCAAAGTCATCCTATTAGAAACATTCTGGAATAAAACAGTGAAATATGCAAAAATCTGATTTGGAATTGGCTTAGGAAAGTGACCAAATGGATTGGTCATGGTCCATAAATATTTAGGGTAGGTCACTTCTAGGTCTATAATGCAGGACAACTCTCAATTTGACTTGACATCGAACTGGGTGCGAATCACAAAACCTCAAAGTAGGTCACTTAAAAATCTGGACTATGCACACTCAGAGACATTTAACAAGTGGAAAATGGAATGGCTTTGTAAAAGTGGCCAAATGAGCACATGGGATGGATAGAAATGGTCATGGAGACTCACTTTCATGCCTAAAACAAAGTGCAAAATATTCCATGCTATGAATATCAACTGTTCATAAAATGCAATCTTTCGAAGTGGGCCACTTTGTGAAATTCTGGAAATATAGAATCCAGATTTGGGGAAACACCTCCAAATGACCACTTTCAAATCATATCAAAACTGAAACATAAGAGCTCAAACCCATTATATATCAAATAAAAGGTGATGAAAACCTTAACCAAGTGATTCTTCACAAAAATCAATAGGACCTTTTATCCATGCACTCAAATTTGGCCTCTTTCAAAGATTTTCAGGGCACTAATCATATACTTGGAGAAATTTTGAAAATATGGACTAAAAATCATTCCTGGATTTTTGAGTTCCAATAGTGGCTCTAACTAGAGATGTGTGCCCCATGTGGGCATGCAGAGAAATTAGAATCTCATGGTACAACAGACCAACCAAACTTTTCCTCTATCTTCTCAAAACTTGGGAATCCTTTATTGAAAGCGAACACACCAACTGAAAGGAAAATTATTTACAAAATTTACAAGATCAAAACTTCATTTCATGGCCCTGGACCACCAAAGGAAAATCAAAACCCTCCTGAGTCAATGGTCTGATTTTCATCCACATATGTGACTAGACATCCAAAAGTATCATGATCATCTTGCTGCCAACATACATGAATATCTTTGGGCTGAAAAATAAAACTATAGTTGCTTCCACCCACATTTTTCCATTCACAACAATCATATTCATACTCCAAGAAGTATGGAATATTATTTACTCCATCTTGCTAAGGATTGGAAATACAAAACTTATCTAGCAATGCATCAAAGTATAAAATTCAATGACTATCATGCATTACTAGGAACTCACATGGGTGAGAAGAAGTTGTTACCTTTTATTTATCTTCATGAGACACTTCAGCCATTGAGTAACTTCTCTCCTCCATGATATCTTCATGAATTGGATCATGAACCAAGTGCAAATATTTTTCACAAACATTGTGACAAAGGGACAACTGATCTACATCAACAATTTTATAAAAAAAAATTTTGTCCCAATCATTGAAAATAGTGTTCTCAACTATCACAATCATCTTCATATTTATCAAAATAAGGAAAAAGAAATGAACAAGAAACTTGTTCATCACTAGAATCTTTATGACAAGAAAACACACTGTCATGTCCTTCATCTTCTTCTTCTGTGAAATTACTACATGAGGGGAAATCTAACAAACTTGGATCATATTCATTAATTTGAACACCTACCTCATTATTAGTGTCAAAGGAAATGTCACTGGGATGCTGCAAAGTATAGTCCATATCATGTGCATACATTTAAAATTCATCAGCCAAGAGCGTTGAAATATTTTCACTGCTCAATGGACATTGGACTTCACATTCTATTTCATTTTCATCTTCGATGATGCTGAAAATATCCTCCCTATTTGGAATAGGGACTAATATCTCTAGCCTCAAATCATATCGTGCAAAGAAATCACTGTAGGAATCATTATCTACATCATATTTGTCTTCTAGCTACTCACACAAAACATTCTCAAACTAAAAAAAGAAAATTGCCTCTTCATGTTGATAAGAAGAAAAATCTACAGACATAATGGAAACATTATCAACCACAGACTCATCTTCATTGACCTCATTGTCAGCATCATAATCAATATTTTATGCACAATGAGAATCAACATCGGAATCATTGGCCTCTTCATTGTCAACATAAAGAACAGCCAATGCCCGCAACCTTTTGTTTTCTTCTAACTGCAAGCACTCAACATCTTGTTCTGCCTCCTTTTTTATGAGAGCAACAACCTTATTACGAAGATCCTCATAATTAAACTGAGATAAATCAATACCTTGGTACTGATCATCATTTTTTGCTTCACTTTCAAGATCAACCGACTGATGACAGGAATCAACATATAAAAGATCCCTTGGGATCTCATGCTTCAATTATCTTTCCAAATCTTCTGCCATCCTAAAAGCCTAAGGGATATACAAATGTTTGCTAGTTGTGACTAGTTTATCACCATTAAACTCTAGCAGATATTTCCTAACCTCAGTAGGAATAATATTAGGGGCACCTTCAATGGCATTAAAACAAAAGGGCCTATAGTCTTCCATGAAGAAAATACTACAAGAAATTTTGTGGGTTACATATGAAATGCAACAAAACCATTCCCTCACTTAGTGCTTAAATCACTTGATAGGGAACCAATGTCTTACAATTGATTTTCATGAAAAAAAATCTGCATATGAAATTCAAAATACCTGGAAGTATTTGCAATGAAACTCAACCTGTTGACTGGGAAATAGGGAAGACCTAGAGCCTTCTTTGTAGCTCCATTGAGTTCTTTTTTCACAGAGTCACCACCTCTTTGCAGAGGAAAATATTTTACTTACTTTTGTATTTCTTTCCAGCCAACACAAAACTTCATCAGGATTTAAACACTATTTATCAGAACAACAAATTCTTCATACTTTCTTTCTAAGCATGCACTGATCAAACAATTAACTCAGAGTCGCCACTCACGCTCAGTGAGATAATATAACAATTTTTTGAAAACAATATGACTCTATGACCACTTAACCAGAATCTGGGATGATTCAACAAGGCAAGGAAATAACATCTTAAACTTTCTATCATTTATTCTTTCCCTAGGAGATTTGCCAATTTTGTTAGTGCTCAAAGTTGCAGATGATGAATACCAATTAGAAAACTCTGCTACATAACCCTACGGACCCAAAATATGCATCTGGAAATATCAAACACTAAGGTTGCTAAGGATTTTGATCTTTCTTCGACTTTGAGCTTCAAGCTCAAGTGGGTGTACCTATTAGATTCAATTCTCCAAAAAATCACAATAGTTATCTATGTCCTTGACACAAATATAAATATATAACTCTTTTAACATAAACTTTAAAATGAACTGTTATTTGATTGTGTTAATGGTGAGAAATGTAGATCAAAAAAGGAAAATCCTAGGGCAAAGAGTCAAAGAACATACATCCACAAAAATTCCTCAAATCTAATATACCCAAAACCCAGGTGAGATGCCTTACAAATCACCCTCTCATTTACATACACTATCATCAGATTCTTGCATAAACCATGAATTCTCAGAGATCTCCCTTAAGACTTATTCTTCCCTTGAAAGAAACTTAAGCTTAACCCCCACTTTTTACCTTGTAAATGATATGATAAAAATGCCTTACAAATTTAGCATATGAAAAACTCAAAAAACTCATACATGAAGACAACAGATACATAAAGGATTTTCGGTCCATTTTCATTGATATATCTTTGAATCGGTATATTCTAAGACAAGAATTCTTCAGACCAAGACACAGATCCCATAGGCTCTCTCTACTCAAATTTTCACCACCCCAAAACAATGGAGAAGAAGAAGAGATAAAGGAAAAAAACAAAGCTAGTTACACATAAACTGAAAACTACCAATTTTCCATAAAACTATCTTCCATTTCTCCCAAATTCATTTCTTTCTTTGCATTTCAATTAAACCTTACCTTGCTACCTATTCATCATGCACACTCCTCCCCATTCCAAACAGTGCACACCCCGTCATGATTTGTCTTGGCACGTAGCCCATTGCAAACTGGTATGTTTCCCTTTCAAACTAGTGTGCACCTCTGCAACCTTTACTCACACCTCCAAACTTGGTACACACCTCTAAACTTTGGTACACACCATCCAAAGAGAGCACACACCCCTACCAAAATATATAGTGTGCTCCCCTTGCTTGGCACACATCCACTGGAAAGTGGGTACCAAGTATACAACCCCTTGGTCTATCCAAGCACCTTCTTCATTTCACACACATATACGCTCCAATGTGGTGTGTAACCAAAAAAAGGGATGTGTTTTCTTTTCTACCCCCTTCATTTGTTTGGCTTGCATTCTATTTGACTTCCTTCGCATGTGTAGGTGTTGGCACGCACCTCCCTACCTTTGCTAAGTTTGGCACACATCATACATGTTTACCTTGCATTAAACGTGCCTCTATTCCAAACGGTGTGCACCAGCAATGAAGACCAACACGTACCCCATTTGTTTTATGTTTGACTATGTTGTCATCTCACCTTTGTCGAAATGCATATCCTTCTTCATTTTTTTGGCATGCACCTTCCCTTTCTTTGTGCATAGCCTTCTCCACTTTGACGCGCTACCACATTCTACCTTGGTGTGCATACAGTCAACAAACCAAGTGTCTAGCCTTTAGCAATGGTTTATGATTTATGTTTTGGTATGTATGTTTGCATGCCCTAGTATGTCATTGACTTGGCTATAGCCATTAAAACTAATTCCATTCCCATTGCTTTGTGGGTGCACCCCAATTCGTGTTCTTGTCTACAAGTGTTTGAGCACTCCAAAATGAGTGTATGCAACCCATGAGATAGTGCACACTGCATAAAATCAAGGTGCGCATTGCATTTACTTTGTGTGCACATATCCAATACAATATGTAGCTTCTTGAAAATGGCATCTTCAAAAGACATTTATACCACGGCACACATAACACCCTTATGAAAACATTAGCATGTTTATAATGGTGTGCACAACATTTCGCAGAATATAGCACATTAATCATGCTGAACAAATGACTGTGCTTTCACACTTGATAAGAACATCAACTAGGAAGCACCTTTAAGCTTCATATTTACCTCTTTTTATCAAGATGGAGTCACCCAGTGAGAAAAAACCAAGGTTCATCAAAGATTTTAATCACACAATTTAAATCACCATGCCTTTGTCAAATTTCCCAAAAAACATAACTGGCCTCCGGTAGTAGCTTCAAAAACTAAACACCAAGTCACATAGGAGCACACCATCAGACACTTACATTCACTTCCAACATGTGATTACATGTTCCAAAGGAAATTGCATAGAAATATTTGAGCCAAAAGATCTCAATGATCAAACACGACCTTTCACAATACTGATTCTGTCTGCATTGTTAGACTGCAGAAATCTCCTTCGAAACTGGCTTTGAAAACTTGTCAGGTGAAAACCTTAAGATCCAGAATCTTGGATATTGATTCATTCCCACACAAGGACAATTAATCCACAACAAAATTTCTTAGAAGATCAAAAGGTGAAGTATCATTAAACACCAAAGTCAGCCTACTAGAAATATTCTGGAGTAAAATAGTGAAATATGTAGAAATCGGATTTGGAATTGGCTTAGGAAAGTGACCAAATGGATTGGTCATGGTCCATAAATCTTTAGGGTAGGTCAATTCTAGGTCTATAATGCAGAAAAACTCTCAATTTGACTTTACCTTGAACTGGGTGTGAATCACAAAACCTCAAAGTAGGTCACTTAGAAATCTGGACTATGCACACTCAGAGACATTTAACAATTGGCAAACAAAATGGCTTTGGAAAATTGGTCAAATGAGCACATGGGAGGCTATAAATGGTCATGGAGACTCACTCCCATGCCTAAAACATAGTACAAAAACTCCCGTGCTATGAATATCAACTGGTCATAAAATACAATCTTCCAAAGTGGGCCACTTTGTGAAATTCTAGAAACACACAGAATGCAGATTTGGGGAAACAACTCCAAATGGCCACTTCCAAATCATATAAAAACTGAAAATTAAGAGCCCAAACCCATTAAATATGTAAAATGAAAGGTTATGAACATCTTACCAAAGTGATTCTTCACAAAAATCAACATGCCCTTTTATCCATGCACTCAAACTCGGCCTCTTTCAAAGATTTTCATGGCACTAATCTTATACTTAGAGAAATTTTGAAAATATGGACTCAAAATGATTCCTAGAGTTTTGAGTTCCAACAACCTCTAGACCTATCTAGCAACTAACATCAATCCTTTATCCATAAAGCTTCTAGATATGTTATCATCAATGACACCCTTTATCAACATTATTTTGACCAAACCTTTCTTAGGTGTATGGATTCATAAGAGGTGCAAATTGTTTTACATGAAGTACACAGTGGTATATGTGGAGGTTGTCTTAATGGCATGAATATAGAAAATAAACTTATTAGATTTGGATACTATTGGTGTCATGAACATGGAACAATAATCTTTGTGTCAAATTGATTGTGAGATGGATCTAGAGGCCGATATGAAGTAAAAATTTTAATTGTTAAATTGATTACACATTTAGGGTTTAAGGATTGAGTGGGAATTATTCATAATGATGAAATTCAAATGTAATTTGGGTCTTGGTTGACCTATCTAGTGAAATATGTATTTATATTGCAGTTAATTATATTTGCAAGTGTGGAGCTCATGAATGGTGTGTGAGGTCAAGCCAGTAGTTGATTTCCTAAAAGAAGAAGTAGAAGTAGAATTTGAGCTTAATTGGATCTATACAAGAAAGGCATTGGTTCTATTTTCTAGATCAACCTTCTTGTTGTTCCCTAACAGTTGTAGCAGGTCAAAATCCCTTAACTGGGTAGATCCTAATAGATCTTTTTGTAAAATCTTTTAACAAGGTGACACTTTATCTAGTGTCTGAAGTCCTCTCACAAGGATGATCCTAATAGGGTAAAGCTCTTAACAAGGCTAGAGGGAAATACCTTAACTGGGTGGCTTTAACAGGGTATGTTCTTAATTGGACTTTATTGTAAGCTTTTAAGAGAGCTAAGATCTTAACCAGATGTACTCTAGAAGAGTGCATTTTTCTTAGTGGGTGTCATTCCCACCGTAGTTTTTTCCAAGTTGGGTTTCCATGATAAAAGTACTAGTGTTATATGTTGAATCTGTATGGATTCTTATTTCTTGGTGTATGTTTTATCACAAGTATAGGTTACTTATCGCATGCATGTAGTAAGGATTTAAATGATAATTTTTATGAGATCAATTTTTTTTTATTGGCAGATTACTGATTCACCCCCTCTCTCAGTAATATTAGGGCCTGATTATTCTAACAACATCATGATCACCCCATTGAACACAAACTATTGAATTTCAACAAGATCAAAATGTCTATTGGATCACTAGGTTTAGTGAGTCTTATCTTTTATCAATTTATTTTTGCTATGCTCCTATGCTACTGAAGGATTCCACTAAGTGATGAGAGTGTTTGAGATGGTTCATGGCCTATTTTTATTTATTTATTTATTTATGGAATGTTTTCATGAATTTTTTGGATATGTATGTCTAGGGTGTCTATATTAGCACGTTCACTTATTGCTTGTAGCGCATACCTCAACCCTTAACGTATAAATGTTTTAGGATGGATTAAATTCCTTTTCTACAATGTATCTGTCTTATGCAAAAGGGGTCATGACATTTTTCTGACTTCATATATGCTTTGATGTGATGCATTCATTTTCTACAACAAATAAAACTCTATCAGGAAAAAAGTGCACTTACAAAAAAGAAATGTTTCATCACCACTAACTTTACTCATCCATTTTTTGTCTCCTACTAACACTTCTTTTATTTAGTCCCATTTTTCCTTTTGGTCAGTCTTGTGTCCCTTTTAGTTAGTCTTATATCCATTTTTTGTTAGTTTTGTGTTCCTTTTTGTCAATATTATGTTCATTTTGGTCTAGTACTCTGGTACACAAAAATAATTTCATCATGCATGCACTAAATGTTAGGAAATATACATATCATAGTCATACATGTATCATATATTCATAGCATATCACATATCATCATCACATCCTACATATACATGTTAGTATCATAATATATCAAGTGCAACCATACAATTGCATTCATAAAACATAACATCAACATATAAATATATAATCCATACATCATATCACAACATCATCAAAACTTGGAATCACATGAGCATCATCCTTTAGACAAATAAGGCATGCATAAAACATCTCATAGTCATCATGTAATATGTTTCATATATATATATATATATATATATATATATATATATATATATATATATATATATCATAAAATGTATTAGAGTACAAAACTAGTATTGTCATGTCAAGTAGAGCTTGCAGGATTGGTGTGAGGAATAAAATTTATGTGAAAAGGTATCCAAAAAATGGTGTTCCTATGGCCAAAATGTCATCATCCTCTACTTTCCATGTCTTCATGTCCCAAATCCTATTAAGAGGATGTAGTGCCTCATGTCTTTGGTCGAGTCTATCCTGGCCTAGGCATCCTCACTGGTCTCATCACCCCTCTGCTACTCTATGTCCTCTAGAAATTTGTCCTACTATGAGACATGATCTATTATCTAACTATTAAGTAGGATGATTCCCTCCACTTTTCTAGTACTTGAGTCTCATACAAACTCATCTAGTATCTGATCTCATATCCTAACTCCCCTAGAGTGAATGAAATCTCACATATGCTCATATATGATATACTCTAAGTAAACTCTTGGATTGTCTCATTTTACCTATGCACCCTATCCAAAGCTATGTTTTTTTCTCTCTCTAATGTCAGTCTTCCCATGTATGTTAGGATTGATGATCTCTCTATGTCTCAGGTTGTCTTGTCCATTGTCAACATGTCCCTATCTGATACTCTTGTGTCTCTTTTTGTAATGAGAATTGCTCACTCCCTATGAAAATCCTCTATATGTATCTATAAACCTACAATATGGTCTCTCTGAGTCCTAATTGTACCCCTCAAGGTTCCCTCATTGAGGATCTCCTTGATATCCTCACCCAAGGCTACTCCTTGCATCTACACATCCTATGGAATGTGTACACCACCTCCTACTTTAGCTACATAGAGATAGCATCTTGATCTCCCTTATCCTCGTCATCACCATCATTTTCCTCTCCATCAGTCTCCTCGTCATCGCCATCTCCCTTAATCCACTTTATTTGTCTCCTCATCCTCCTCAACCTCCTCTCCCTCATCCTATTTCCCTAGTCGTTGTGTCTCTCTAGGAATTGGTATATTTACATCTATCAATGGAAGAGTACAATGCTCTATGAACCAATTATCATACTCAGGTGTAGTCCTAGTTTCCATCACATCCATCTCTACTCCCTGTAATACCCCAAAAATGGGCTATAGGTTCATTAACCTCCTACATCTTCAAATTCGAATGAAATCAACATCAAAGTCCTAACCTAAGGCACATCTGCACATTATCAAATTTTAATTGATTTTATCCTAAATTCTGCATCAGGGAATATTCCTATTTTATCATAATTATCTTTAATTTCATAATTATTTGGTGATAAATGTCATTATTTATCCTAAAGTTGATTAATTGAATATGATGAATATTTAATTAATTAATTTAATTCTGCCACTTAATTATTTAATTAGATTTAATTGCATTTATTCCTGATTAATGTTGTTTTTATTTTGACAATAAATCAAAATTCCTACAAACAATCAATTGGATATTTATTTAATTGATTTAAAATCGAAGTTGTCAAATTTAATGATTTTATTGGAATAAAGTTTGATTTAATAATTGATTAACCCATAAATCAATTGTTTTAATTAAAAATTAGTTAAGTGGAAAATAAATCACTTTATTTATTAAATTAATTCATATTAAATCATGCACAATCACAAAAGCAGTCAACTTTAAAACAATTGCTAATTTCAATTTGTAAACTTTCTAAAACTCAACATCTGATGATGAGTTGAAAAAGAGAACTAAAGCTCTATTTTGAGATAAAAACTATTTTTGCATGATTTTATGAATTAAATATTCTTAATTTCTTGTTAACTCAAAAATTAACCTGAGTTTATCAAGAGTGATTTATGGCTTTTCTCTTGCATCCTCAAAGCCCTAGATTTTTATAAAAACAAGGCTCGGCTCTTCACAAAGAGCTGCACAAGTTTTAGCTGGCAATCAAGACCTCGAAATTGGATCCTCACTCTGGTGAATTCGTGACTGAAGAATCAATCTTTGGTGAATCAAGGCTATTGTAATATTTTCATTTATTATTTTGAGCATTCATAGTTTCATATCATAGATTTTTATATGCATTCATAGCATTTCTTAGATTAAATTTGCATTCAAACTCAATTTCATACATTATAGCTTAGATTTTTACAGTTTCTCATTCTTATTGCATAGAAAATATAAAAATATAGATTAATTTGCATTCATATTTCATTGTTTTCATCATTTTAAATCCTTTGTTTAGGTGTTGCATTGTCACTGATCTCGATTCCAATCTGATAACATCATACTCACACCTACTAGAAGGTAGTAAATCGCCTGGTTAGCATAGTTTCAATTATTTGCAAGATTTTGGTTTTTGCTAACCTCTAATATTTTACTGAAGTGTTGTGTCTACAACTAGGTACAAAATTCACACACACATTTCTGGCACCCACTGTGGGGCCCTAAAATGGTTTTCCATTCTATTCTATCATTTTTCTCAAACCCACGACCACAAGATCCAAAATTTATATTTTTTAAAAGATCACAAATTTATATTTTTGGAAAGATCCAAAATTTATATTTTTGGAAAGGTGCAAGTGCAGGTACATCATGTGGGTACAAAAGATAGAAGACAAATGCTCAAAAATTGCTAAAATAGGTAAAATTTACTAAGCGCATTGCGAGGAACTCAGGTATTCTGTTACATCTTATAACACTTCAGTTTGGGACATAAAACAAACTCTCTTGTGTCAAGCTTGAGTGCCTTTACAACTTTCATAATCCACACTTCAGTTTTGGGCTCTAAAATGAACATAGATTTTCTTTTTGTATATCTGTTACACATAGTAATTAGGCCCTATGAACACTATTTGTGGATGATCTTCAGAGAGTGGGCTTCTTTCTCTTTTTTGCATGTGAAGCTCTTCTTGACGAAGGATCCCCTTGTAAGTAGGGAGGTTACCGAGAGCGTCTCACATTCTACTAGATTTGTGCATCTTCAACTTTTGATTGATACATTCTCTCTCTGGAGAGGTTGATAGATCATAAGTGGTTGACATCATAGATCTTTGTGAGATAATCTTGGTCTTAGCGTGTTGGATTAATCTGTCTACTTTATCTTGGTGAAGTGAAGAGGTTAGGGGATTATGCTCTACTTCCTTTTCGGATAGTACTAGAAACCCAGATCCTTGAATCTAATCTAGTCCCCCTATGGTATCTTTTGTGAGTCACCTTTAGAGAGGGTTAACCATAGTGGACATTCCCTTAATTGGGTCAACCACATCGATAGAACCTCAAGTGGTAATAGCCATTTTTTCTGTGGTAGCAATAACCGCTATATAAATGTTCTTGTGGAGGAAATCTTCATAGGTGTGGTCTCTTGTTGGGCTGTCAGATCTCCCTAGTAGCTCTTGATTGATTAAATTCTCGGACTGTGTCAAAACCTCGGTGCACTTGGATTGGAGTTTTCCCTCTTGAGATCACAAAAATTGTAGATTCAGACCATTACTACAAACCCTAGTGAGGCCAAAAATTTTCATTTTCTAGGAATATGTGCATTATTGAAAACTTTTTGGAACATACACAAGTAGTATTTCTAGGGATTAGCACAATAAGTCACTATTGCTTGTTCATGCGCAAGGTTGCTTTTGCCCTTGTTCATTGTTTTTAGATGATTTCTTGCTCCCCTTGCTTGCTATTCTGCATGCTTGATATCTACTTGGTTACTTGAGACAAACTTTTACACAAATCTTCAAAAACTGGATAGAAAAATTTGCAAACAAACTGATACTGAAAAACTAAAAAATTGCAAATCTGAAGCAAAAATCCTTTCTGGTGTCAAAAGTCATCCTAAAATTTCAAAACTCATATCAAATAAAAAATCAAAGTTGTCAGATATTGGTTAAATTTGTCAGAAATCCAATTTTTACAACCTATTCCCAAATTCTGTCAAAATGGAGAATTGATTCTTGTCATTTCTAGTTAGCCTTGGTCGGTCTGGGTCAAATCTCAGGTGCTATGACATGTTGCTCAACATCCAAATAAACTTAAATGGTATCAAGTTGCACAAAATGACTCTTGGTCTTCTTTCTTCCACATCTCTCATGTCTTCCTAGTCTCCCATTCCCATCCTTTCTCCTATTCCTTCACACTTCTTCCTCTTCTTCCTAAAACTCTTCACGTCTTCTTGATTCTTTTCCTCTTATTATCTACTCTACTTTCTTCTATTCATCTCTTTTTTCACTTCCATGCTTGATTCCTCCTCTTCCAGAACCATGAATTTCAGCTATCTTGTTATGGAACCTCTCTTGAAAATGGATGATCTTGAACTCATTGCTCAATTCAAAGAGTATTATTCCAAAAAGCCCATGAGTGATAAATTTATGATGAAAATAAAGGAAAAATTGATTGAATCAGATGCCTTTGCTAGGATCATATGCATGGTCATGTCATGACCTTATTCTTCCAAACATCTTTCATATTCTAAGTCTTCTCATCATTCCTCATCATCCATGTCTTCTTCCTCTGCTTGGTCTTCACCTTCCTCTTCTCCATGATCTCATTCCTCTTCTACTTCTCCCAAGAGTCTTACTTCTCTTCTCAAGACATACCATGTTGAGCAATGTGATAACCCTTATGATACCTCTTCCACAGAGAGTGACACACCCATCTTTGAAGACTATGATGACTATGATGAACAACAATATAATGATACCTATGAACCCTCTGTTCCTAAGAGTCCTCCTCATTGTGTGCTCATGCTTACTAGAAATGGGATGTCACATTGGAAAGATCGTGATGGTGATCCATATGATTTTGATTTTGAAAGAGACTTTGATGATTTATGTGCACAATACCTAGATGATCCATCTATTTCACTTGAGGAAGAGAAAGTTACCACGCTGATTATAAACATGCATACTACAAGGATCTCTCCTCTAAGAAATCTCATGCTGAAAATAAATATTACACTCTCAAGAAAGATCATGTTAATGTTGAACCTTTGTCTTGCAGTGGTTCCCTTCCATCCCCTCCTTCCTCCAATACCCATACATTTCCTAAAGCTTCCAAGCCTATCAAATCTTTCACAAGTCCTTCATCCACCAAAGGTCCTAATACTTTTTGTGTGGTTCCCTATAGTTATCCTCAAGGGATACCTCTTAAAGAAACTTAAGCTAACCTTCACTTGGCTGAAAATACTTTCAATAATGCTAAACCTAAAGAGCCTAAGCCTTTATACGCTATAATGCCTACTTCATCTAGTCCTTCACCATCTCTTCCAAAGTCTTCCATACAATTGTAGCATGATCCCTTGTCCTTAAAAGTGGCACCATTTCAAGAGGACTCTAAAAATGATAAAGAAAAGAACATAAAGAAAGATCAAGATCAAGAACCCTCCATGTCATCCACTCCTTTTCATGATGTCTCTTATCCACTTCAGGGTTCTTTTGATCCTGCACATCCTTTCTCATGCATTCCACCATGTCTTAAGTCTTCTCCTAAGCAAGATCATGCTACTACTTACACCATTGAGCTTATTGACAATCAAAACAACCTTACCCCACTTCCAATTTCCAAAGATGATACTTCCATTAAGGTTGGTAAAAATGGTGTTGTTACTTCCAATGTTAAACCTATTGAAAATCAAGAGAAAAATTATGCGCTTATGCTATCCAAAGATCCTTGTCAAGATCAAAGTCTTCCATCTTCTTATTATACCACTCCATGTTTTTTTCCACTTTCTACTCTTCCTAAGTCTTTGCAAGCTTTGAACAATCCTATCAAAGAAGGTTCTCATATTCAAGATGTCCATGATTCTATTGAAAATCCTAATGCTCACTCTAAAGATGTTGATGTCCTTGGTTGTCATATAAATGTTGATGAACTTGTTGATTATCCTTTTGCATCTTCCACTTCCATCATTGGACCTCTTCCACCACTACAAAGGGCTTCACACCTGCCTTCCATCTTGGGTCCTTATGTCCCTTCACTTTCCCCTCCTAACTCTACTAATTCATCATCCATCTTGGGTCCTTACATCCCTCCATCTCCTATCTTTCCTCAAGATCAACATAGATGCATACCCTTGAATCCTTTTCATCCACCCACCCATCTAAACCAGTTATATCCTCCTTCTTCTTCCATAAGTCCCAAGTCTTTTGCAAGTAACTTGAATGTTCAATACAAGAAAAAGAAGCAATACAAGAATCCATCAAAAAAAGAAAATCACCATGTCTCCTCTAATTGACATGGAGGCATAAAGTCAAAAGAGATATCTAAGAAAAAAACTACAAGACAAGTATGGGTTCCAAAATCCATCATTAAAGATATTCTCTCTAGATCATCAAAAAGAAATGAAAATCCTACAGCTATATGGATTCCAAAGTCTTTCTTGAAAGATTCTAGTGTTGAGCAACAAGTGAAGTTGACATTAAAGCTTCCAAAGACTTCCACTTCATCTTCTTCCAAAAACATTCTTCCATTCAATGCACCTAAACCACAACCTCTGCTATCCATTCACCATATTCCTTCACATATTCTTTCATCCACGTTTCCTCCATCCTCTCACCACCCTTCAAGGTTTGTGTTGATGTTGATCTTGCCTTCCTTTCCATCTACCCTTTCACAATCCTTCCATTCATTATCCTTCTACCTTCTATCCTTTTTCATCACTTGCCTATTCCTCCTATCTTCCAACCTCACTCACTTTACATAAAACCTTATCCTCCATTTTTCTCTTCCATCTTCATTTCCCTATCAGCATCTTTGAGCATATCATTTTGAATCTTTGGCATATCATGGTTTATCCTTTCAAGGAGCATTATCTAAAAAGCTTACCTTCTTCCAAAAAAAAAATTAAAAATTAAAATATATATATATATATAATATAAAATAAAATAAATTAAAAATGTGTCTTGGTGAAAACCTGGAAACAGGTGCCTTGGTAGCAAAAGTAAAGAGAAATAAATTCATCCTATGGTGAAAACCACTCCCTTGTGGCACCTTGGATAAGTACCATGATGAAAACCTGACAATCAGGCATCATGTGTAATTCTTCTACATATTTCATCTATTTCATCTTCTCTCTTTGATCTTGACAATGTTGACCTATACACAAACTTTTGGCTATCTTGTGAGCTATTTTACGATGATCTTGTTTTCATTCCTTTCATGTTTAGCCTTCATGTTTATCTTCCTCTATTCATTTTCACCATCGCTATCATTTTTCCCTTTGGTCTTGATCTAAAAAAAAAAAAAGGAGAAGAGTAGAACACGATGCTTTGAAACCTCTTGACATGTCTACTCCTTTGGACTACATCCTTTCCTTCTTTGGCATTACGCTTTTGTGACTTATCCTATGTTGGCCTTTCATTGCTTGTCCAAATGTGCTTTACATGACAATTTTTTCCTATCTTGGGTACCCTTGAGGAGTTTTCCCTTGAGGATTTCTTCCCTTCATTCTCCTTCATTCTCTTGTCTTCCATCTCTTCCACTAGCTTGCTAATCCCTCTTGTTCTCCACCTTGCTAGACATTGGGACTACATGATGTGATCTTGCTTGGGAGTTTGATGCCCATTCTATCTCGGGGCATCCTTTTTACATACTGATTAGCACTACCTATTGAGGTTGAAATCCCATCACTAAGAATCAGAATGCATGGTCTAGTAACTGATGATGACTACAGAGTGTCTAGGTTGCAAGAACTTGAACTACTAGATGAGTGCAGACAAGAAACATATGATCATCTCAAAGTATATCAAAAGAGAATGTCTAGAGGCTACAATAAGAAAGTTAGACACAAAGAATTTCAGGTTGGCGATCTAGTCTTGAGGGAGAATCCTAAAAATCAATCACATAGAGAGCGCAAGGGGAAGTTTGAACCCAACTGGCTGGGTCCCTTTGTTATCACTACTACTTTTGGCTCTGGTGCCTATCAACTCTCAACGACTGAAGGAGAACAGCTCTGAGAACCAATCAACATTCTCCATCTGAAGAAATTCTATGCCTAAAGCATTCAATGTATGGTAAAATGTCCTGAAAAAAATTTTAAAATCTGAAAAAGTCCTGAAAAAATGAACATCTTGGTGAAAACCTAGCAATGGGCACCTTGATGATTCAAAAAAAAATCAAAAAATATCAAAAGTATCAAAAAAAAAATGGAAAAATGAAAAATACAAAAAAATGAGAAAAAGAGAAAAGTGCCTTGGTGAAAACCTAGAAACAGGCGCCCTGGTAGCAAAAATAGAATCTCTACCAAGATCGTGAAAACCCAGCAAATGGGCACCACTTGTTCAAAATGCTCCATCTATCAACGCAATCTTGGTCCTTCCCACCTTTCAGTCTTGCATTAGTTTGTACATATCTCCTGGTTTGTTTCTGCATTCTTATTTTCAATAGGTCAGTTTGTGCACCAATTAGCTCAAGCTTCTATATCTTATCAATGCTTAAACACTTGGGGGAAATCAATGTCATATCCTATGGTCTCCAGTATACCTCAGATGAGTCATGTCCAGTTAGGGTCTTTTGAAGCTTTATCCGAGTCAGTCAATCAGTCTCCTCTCCAGAAAGGATTTTGCATCTACAAAAATGCAATCAAACACAAATTGAAAACAATCTATGCTTTTAACATGCTTTTATCTCCTTGTATGCTTATTGATTCACATTGAGATTTTTGCATATTGTGTCCCTTCAAACTCTTCGATGATGTCCTTTACAGGATTTAGAGAGTGA
The DNA here is from genome assembly GCA_027943335.1 of Chamaecyparis obtusa. Taxonomy (NCBI): domain Eukaryota; kingdom Viridiplantae; phylum Streptophyta; class Pinopsida; order Cupressales; family Cupressaceae; genus Chamaecyparis; species Chamaecyparis obtusa. The sequence continues at coordinate 698,531 of BSBK01003115.1, read as the reverse complement.
TGACTGGGGGCATATCTTTTCTTTGTCTTCCGCTTGTATGTGAAAATCTAACAACTTTGGAAATTCTAGATTGAAATGGTGTCTATCTGTAAGAGCCTCTATCTCGAATTGGATGGCCATGAGAACCTCGACCATTGATACCCAGAAAATTCAAGGAAGTTTGATTTAACTATTGTCTTTTTGAAAAAGTTCTTACTCCTACTATGGAACGCGATCTTACCTAAGGATGTGAATGATAAAGGGTCACTACAGGTAATTCACACTGGATTTAGAATGATCTCTTGATTGCTTGATGTGTTTGTAATGCAAGGCATATTCAGGTCATCACGATGTTTATGTTTTGATGCTTATACAAATTGCTATATCAAAATGGACATTATATTCAGGTCATCCTGGCGTTTGTGCCTTGGTGCTTATATCTAATCTGACATTCTGCAAATAAAATCAATATTCATATGTCTACAATTTCATAACTAGTGGGTGTTGTATTGATTTATCCGATTACCTAAAAAGTTCAATGATGACAACAAATCGACACATGATCAGTGACTAGGTCCTAGGTCCTAGGTTTGCATTTCATTCTGCATTTCATTTTGCACTTTGCATGATCTCATAAATTTCTTGAACACTTAAATGATTCTTCAAAAAAAAAAATTTTAAACATGACTATAAGAGTTGAATCTTACGTGAAGGTCCATCCAACGAAATAGCAAGTAGAATCCTTTTTCAGGATCAAAATCAAAATCTAAGATCATTCATATTATTAACTGCTTGCATAATTAACCTTCAATCATCATAGAAATCCAAATTTTAACTTAACTAATTATCTTACATCAAACTATCAAAATTTCAACTTGGTCAACCATGGTCAACTCATGGTCAAACCTAGTCAAACTTGGTCTTCTAGACCTCTAAAATGATGCAGAATGCATTCCCAAACATGTACAATCACTTCTCAAATCAATTAACATGCTTCTAAACTATAACGCTCACTTTTCTTATCAAATTTCAATTTTAATCCCGAAGGGGGCATAGTATTGCACATCATTCAAAGTCTATAAATCTAAATCTGAAAATCAAATCTTTCCTCAGTAATCAAGACAACAACCACATCTAGTTGTTGATTCATCTAAAGTCCTTGTCACTTGGGGCAAATCTATCATTTCTTGAGGCATTTTAGATTCATCAAGATCCATATCAATCTGGTATCCTAAATCTATCTTGTAAATTGTATCAGCTTTTTGTAACTATCGGTTCGTTAGTGTTATTTCCTTGGTTCTTCGTAACTGATGGGTTTAGGATGTGATACCAATATGATTCATACAAGGACATTGAGGTCTGGAATCGGTCACTCACTTCGTCACAATCATAAGGTTCAAAATCAGGCATTTTGGCACTTTTTCGTAATCACCAGTTCATTGTTGATATAGCTAGCATCATCTCTATTCTTGGTCATTCTAGGCCTGGGTCGATATCTCTTTTTCCAATCTTTCAATCAGTTTTTGTCTCGGCATCAGTTAATCTTTCAAATCTTTCAAATCAATCTTAAACATCTTTATCATACATAGACTATTCTTTGAACCACTGCACTTCGCACAGTGATTCAAAGAGGGGCAAAATGTAATACCCCAAAAATGGGCTATAGGTTCATTAACCTCCTACATCTTCAAATTCGAACAAAAATGACATCAAAGTCCTAACCTAAGGCATATCTGCACATTATCAAATTCTAATTGATTTTATCCTAAATTCTTCATCAGGGAATATTCCTCGCAATATTCTTATTTTATCATAATTATCTTTAATTTCATAATTATTTGGTGATAAATGTCATTATTTATCCTAAAGTTGATTAATTGAATATGATGAATATTTAATTAATTAATTTAATTCTGTCACTTAATTATTTAATTAGATTTAATTGCATTTATTCCTAACTAATATTATTTTTTACTTGACAATAAATCAAAATTCCTACAAACAATCAATTGGATATTTATTTAATTGATTTAAAATCAAAGTTACCAAATTTAATGATTTAATTGGAATAAAGTTTGATTTAATAATTGATTAACCCATAAATCAATTGTTTTAATTAAAAATCAGTTAAGTAGAAAATAAATCACTTTATTTATTAAATTAATTCATATTAAATCATGCACAATCACAAAAGTGGTCAACTTTAAAACAATTGCTAATTTCAATTTGTAAACTTTCTAAAACTCAACATCTGATGATGAGTTGAAAAAGAGAACTAAAGCTCTATTTTGAGATAAAAATTGCTTTTGCATGATTTTATGAATTAAATATTCTTAATTTCTTTTTAACTCAAAAGTCAACCTGAGTTTATCAAGAGTGATTTATGGCTTTTCTCTTGCATCCTCAAAGCCCTGGATTTCTATAAAAACAAGGCTCCACTCTTCACAAAGAGCCGCACAATTTTTAGCTGGCAATCAAGACCTCGAAATTGGATCCTCACTCTGGTGAATTCGTGACTAAAGAATCAATCTTTGGTGAATCAAGGCTATTGTAATATTTTCATTTATTATTTTGAGCATTCATAGTTTCATATCATAGATTTTTATATGCATTCATAGCATTTCTTAGATTAAATTTGCATTCAAACTCAATTTCATACATTATAGCTTAGATTTTTACAGTTTCTCATTCTTATTGCATAGAAAATATAAAAATATAGATTAATTTGCATTCATATTTCATTGTTTTCATCATTTTAAATCCTTCGTTTAGGTGTTACATTGTCACTGATCTTGATTCCAATCTGAGAACATCATACTCACACCTACTAGAAGGCAGTAAATCGCCTGGTTAGTATAGTTTCAATTATTTGCAAGATTTTGGTTTTTGCTAACCTCTAATGTTTTACAAAAGTGTTGTGTCTACAGCTAGGTACAAAATTCACACACACACTCCCCACTATCTAGGTTATATCTGATCAAACTTTGAATATACCACTTGTGGCCTAATCACTAGTCCCCATTCTCTGACCTCCCTAGTGGAATAGGAAAAATATGTTGCACAATTTATGATGTCTTATCTCTCTCCAAACTACCTCTATACCCACTTTGGTATTTGTATCTATACTATCCTCTAGCTACATATAATGTACCCAATGAGATATCTCTCATGTCTACAATAGGGTAGGTGATGAGAATCATTGGCCCAACTAGGGAGATCCTTGTACACTCTCCATATAAATCCCTCAGTCTATCTAATGCATGCCTCTAGCAAAGTGTGTCCTAAGGGTCCCTAATATATTGCATCTACATAATTGTACATAGGGTAAACCTACGTCGAGTTGCACATCTATCAAAGGTCAAAACATTTCTATGTGGTTAAATTCTCAAACCTACAATAATGTTTGTAAGCTATGAAAAATGTGTTTAAATGATACAATAACCATAAAATCACTCAAAACATAATATCAAAACTACATATATATGATTAGACAAAAAGAAGAGATAAAAACCATAAGAAGCCTAAGAATGTGCAAACCTCCTTAAACCAAGCCAGGTCCCCTTTTATGTGTAGATTTTTCCAAATGGGTTGGATGTGTGCTCAAGATGCTTCAAGCTTCAATGGATGAGTGAAAATTTTGGCATTATAAGGATGTAGATGTTTTTGGCTCTCAAAATGGCAAGATAACTTTGCATAAAAGGTGGATGATTTGTGAAGGGAAGAGGGCTCAATTTATATGCAAGAGGGGAGGTGAATGAATGGTCAAGATGCATTTGAGAGAGAGCACATGGATTGTACTTTCTCAAATGTCTCTCATTTTTACAAGTGTCACAATGGGAGAGGTTGGAAGGTGTGGGAGAATGTGACCATTTTGGGAGATGTGAGAAGGAATAAATGTGTAAGAGAGAGATGGAGTGTGTAAGGGATGTGTAAGATCATTTAAGGTTGACATGAGGTGAGAGAATTAGGGGATGTGAGGATGTGACATGAGGGTTGACTTGGGTTGGGTTAGGATTTCTTAATCCATGGATTATGATTATGAAAATTTTGAGGGAGTGATTAGGTTTGGATTAGGAGGCAAGTGGGCCAATTAGGAGGATGTGATGGGAGGAGAGAGAATGAGTGGAGGGTTGGATTAGCTAATTAAGGGTGATTAGTATGTGTGAATGACTTGGGTTGAGTAGGAATTCAAGGTTAGGTTACTGGGATTGGTTAGGTTAGGGTTTAAAGTTAGGAGAAATGTGCTCAAATTAGATTAAATATTTTACTTAAATCCAAAATAGGAAGAAAAGGGGGTTCTGAATTAATTTAAATAGATAAACATATTTATTTAAATTAATAGAGGAAGGGGGGTTTAATTAATTATCAGACTATGAGTTTTTATTTAGATAATTAATTGGACTATAGTTAATTAATTTAATTAATTAAATAGGGGATGACATAAATAAATTAAATTATTAATATTTAATTAATAAATGCCTTAGGAGAGAACTAAATAAGATTACTTAATTACGTAATCAGATTTAGGTGTCTACATTTTTCCCCTCTTCGACATAGTGTTAAAATAATATTATTTCAAAGATGTTTAAAATAATAAACGACACAAAGAATTTATGAGGTGATGAAGTTTCCTTGGAATATAGGCAGAAAGGTTTAGACTGGGTGATGCCCCCTCAAGAGGGTGACAAAGAAAGAGAAAGGGGTCCCATGTGGCATCTCGAAAGGAAGGAAGGGTTGTAGCACAACGGGTCAGAAAAGGGAAAGAAAGGGTTAAAAGAGGGTGAAATGGGTGAGAATATGAGGGTATGCTAGGAAAGGAGAAAAATGGTTGAGCTGGGAGGCTGTGGGAAGGAAAAATGGTTCATGAGAGACCCTTAGTAAGGGATGGGAGGGCCAAAAATAGGTCATTTACACATATTTGAGCTTAGAGATATAGTTTGATTTTGAGCTCTGATATTGCATTCAACGATGGCAAGAGGAGGTAGACTGAGGCACCATGCAAAGATTGTGAGGAGCGTTTGGTAGCCTTGAGTGCTCGATTGATAGGTAGGATCAGAAATTGGCTTTGTCTATTATGTTGTTTAGTATTTATTTCATTTATTAGATAGAAAATTCATGATCCTGTAGGTTCAGGATCGATGAGATCACCACCAGGACCTGTAGGATCGCGATACCACAGAAAATTGCTAGCTTAGAGGGTCGGGTCCAAGAAAGTGGGGATTTTTTTCAAGATCACCAAATTTCTCAGGGGCCAAGGACATTTAGCAGAATTGTGATCCTAGGAGGAATTTTTGGCAGGATCGTGATCCCAAACCAAATGGGGGGAAAATGGGAAAATTATGCGATCTAGCGAGGGGTCATTGGGGTAGGTAGTGATCTTCATAGGAATGCAATCTTGAGACCATACGACTAGGAGGGTAATTTATGATCTCGCACCTATGGGATTGTGATAATGAGGATTATGTAGGATCATAGGAAAAAACTTGTGGGATCGCTAGGAAATTGGATGAAAGCAGAAAGGGGAAAGTGAAAGGTTAGACATAGAAAAGAAGGGAAAGAATGATTAGGATGTGCTATGAAAATAAACTGACGTAGTTAACTTGGATTGGTTGCAGTGGTCAGTGGATTGACTGACCAACCAAGAGAGACATGCAATTTTCTCACAGTAGGGGATTAGTTTACACCTATGGAGTGGGTGTGAGTGGATGCCATTAGTTTGGGATACTTGACATGGATGCCACAGAGATGCACCTATATATTGATGGCCACCGCACTATGTGAGCGATGGCATTTAGAGACTGTGACTTTTCATCTATCGACTGGGGAGATGACGATGATGTTGGAGGACATTTATAGGATCTTTCGTCTAACCATGTAGGGCACACCAGTCATTGTGGAAGATTACACATGGTAGAAGGCAATGATGGCACTGGTGGGGCCAAGAGTGGCACCCATGCTGCAACAAGGCCAGTTATAACTATTAAGACATCTAGTGGTAGTTCCACCAACATGTTGAGTGTACTTATTTGTGTGTAGATTAGTCTTGAGGTATATTTCCCTTGACATGGGAGGGATGAGTGTGACCCTCACACTTATCCCTTTGATTGTGTGGATTGTTGATGTAGGTGTACCAGCAGCCTGGGGCATGTTGATGTGTTTAGAGCTATATCAGGACCTTCATCAAATTGTGTATCATGAAGGGGAGACTTAAAGGAGGAGCATAGGCTTCACCTCTCTATTATAGGTATGAGCATGGGAGCACATTGTAGTGCTAAAACTAATAGGCTATAGAGACCGACAGGATGATGAGCCTATAGTATATAGCTAGAGAGAGCCCTTGACCTACCATGATGTTGATGACATCAAATTTTGGAGGGAGATATTGGATGAGATACAAGATGGCATAACATGGAGGCCATACTTGGGGTTAGCAGTGTGGGTAGAGGACCAATGAGATACCATTTTCCATGACACCCACATATCTGATAGGGTGGTGGGAGTACATTATTGAGTAGTATCGACTAGATAGATTAGTGAGATAGTTTGGCTACACACAAGATTTATCGGACTTTGAGTATTGGTATTAGAGGATGACTCAGGAGAGGCGGGTAGAGTTTGGGGGCCCAATTGATAGGGATGGGCTAGTGGTAGCATAGCAGGTGATACAACCTATACACTAGGATTGGGCAGAGGGACCTACAGATGGGGGAACACAATAGAGTTCTGTGCCTAGTTTTAGAGGTCATGAGTAGTGGGGAAAGTAGGGCTTCTATCACAAGTAGAGAGAGTTTAGGTGATAGTGGCATAAGTGGTTCACAAGAGAGGTCAAGTAGATGCACCCATGTTGAGGGGGAGGAGAGGAGGGAGGTCAGCCCCAAGCAGGGTAGGCACAAGGAGAGGAGGGGGAGGAGGTGGTGGAGATGGAGGAGGGGGAGGGGGTGATGGAGATGGGAATGAAGATAGGGATGGCATGGATATAGATGGGGGCAGAGGGGGAGAAGATGGAGGAGGAGGAGATGGGGGAGGAGGGGATGGAGGAGGGGGATGGAGTTGCACAGGTACCAGCAAGATCACCACCCATGAGGCCACCACCAGTAGGGCCACTACCAGTGGGAGCACTAGGTGTAGGGTTGTCAAGAGGTAGGGGAGGGGGAGATTTGGTAGGTCAACTTGCATCCCTTCAGATGGTGTATAATATGACAAGCTAGATGCTCAAGGATACATAGGGGCAGAGGGATGCTTTGACAGAGCAACTGGAACATGCCTTTCAAGATAGTTTAAAGATCATTGATGAGAGAGAGAGAGAAGCTACATAGAGAGAGGGATGGGTTGCTAGTGGAGAGGGATTTTTTGCAGGGAGAGAGGGATGGACTACAGTCTGAGAGGGACAAAATGCAAGGAGAGAGGGATATGATTGTGCGTCAATTAGGCAAGGAGTGATAGGCAGCTAGGGGAGAGAGGATGGCAAGGGGTTACATAGGAGAGAGAGAGAGAGAGAGATGAGGAGGTGAGGAGATTACATAGGGATCTTGATAATGTTAGAGAGAAGGTGGGTTGGTACTAAGCCATGTACCATGTCAAAGTACCACCAGAGTGGAGAGACTACTATTGATGAGCCAATCGATTAGGTGTGATAAGTATAGGTACAGGAGTAGGAGGATGGGGGGAGAAATTTTGGGGATGGGTCATCATAGAGGATAGGTTGGGAGAGCCATCAGCCTAGTCATACATAGAGTCAGCAGTAGTCATTCGGTCGCTTCGTACAAATGGAGGAGGTAGAGAGGTCAGGGGTGGGGATGGAGGTTGATGGTGGTGGAGGAGGGGTTACAAGGCCAACATAGGTACACACATAGGTGCAGGATACATGTATTTAGAGAACAATGGAGAGGCTATGGTCGAGGGATATGCAAATAGCTATTTCAACTACTCCACCACAAGATCCACTATAGCTCAACCCTTTTACTGATGTTGAGATGTAGCCTCCCCTAGGAGAGGCAGATAGACAGTGATATGCTACATAATTTTTGATACTCATGTATCTTATTATTCTTTTGGAGGGCATCATCCTTGACATTATATATGTATTTATGGATGGACTTGTCATGAGACTCTTAGACATTGATTTATTCATTGATGTGGGATATGATGTGGGTGGTGAAATGGGATAGGTGAGGGAGGAAAATTTTAATAATCAAAATCTATGGGTTATAGATTAGAATGGGAATGAGTGATGTCCAAGTTTGCACCAGGGTGAGCAGGTGGGTGATTTGAGATAGGTTCATAGGTAATGAAGTGGTTGATAGGGATTGTAATTAGAGATCAAGTGGTTGCTGATTTGTTAGGATGATTTCTTGGGTTGATGATAGGATTTGTAGATGGGGTGTGATAATGGGAAGTTTTCTTGAAGCTTGAGCACTGGGTATTTTGGGATGGAATAACACCATGTTGTTTGAGCATATAGTTTGATATAGCAACATAAAGGAATTTCCAAGGTTATTGGGAACTCAAGGCCACATCACTAGAATTGCATAGGATTCAAATGAAAAAGACATGAAAGGGTTGACCCAGCATCACACATGGACCTAAACAGAGCCATGGTGGAAATGATATTGGAGAACCCACAAACAAATGATATTTCCCAAGTGCACCATGTAACCCAAAAGATTACATGTGGGACGTGCAAGGGACATGTCCAAATGAATCACAAATAGAAGTGAGAAGATCAAAATGACCTTGTCCCAAATTGTCCTCATTTGTAGCACGCCATGATATAAAAGATCATGGTGACCTTGAGGAGAGGAACAACCTAGAGCTGCAAAAGATTAACAAGAACCAAAGAAAAAGATTCAAAACCAAAGTGATAAATCCAAAAGATGTCCTTTTCCAAAAGAGGTCAACTGAATGAAAGATGGTGAGATTAGGTTAGACATGATGAAAGATGCATCCTACAAGGACCTGGTTGGTGAGATTGGCTACAGATGGGGTCTTGATGGAAACAAGGGGCTTTGGGATAATCATAATGACTAGGAATTCTCGGCTGGGGGACTTGTTGGGAAATGTAACTTGGGAGGGAAATGTAATTTGAGTATGCTTCTATAGGACAAACAAGGATATATACAAAGAGACCTACAATATCATACAAGTGCGAGCGAGGAAACTATATACAACAAACATTTTAAAAAGCTCAGGAATTAGGATAGATCAACAAATGATGATTATATACACAACTCAAGATTTGGGGACAGGACGTACCTTAGTATGTACATGAATCTCATGATGTTGGATAGTAATTCATTCTTTCTAATGTAAGGATGGGAACACCATGGGAATAGGGATTTGCAAATGAGTGTGGGGAGATGATGGTTGAAGGCACGTTTGGTCATGGAATAGGATTTTTATAAATAATGATATGGTCCATTATGTATGGTGTCTATTTCTAGGTTTTCACCAACATACTTGTCCAAGGCACTTGATTGCCAAGTTTTCAGCATTGGACGATAATTTTTTTCTTTACTTTTTCCATTTTTTTAATTTTTTATTTGTATTTTTTAATTTTTTGAATATTTTTAATATTATTAGGGTTCTTGTTTACCAGGTTTTCACCAGGACAATGATTTTTTCAGGACTTTTTATAATTTTTAGGGATTTTTTCAAATACACAGGAGATCATTCAAGAATATAACCACTTCAAATGGATGATGTTGATGGGATTATTTAGGGGCTCCCCTTCTAGTGTAGATAATTGATAGCCTCCTAAGCCAAAAAAGGTCATGACAATATAAGGACCCAACCAGGTAGGTTCAAACTTGCCTTTCTTTTCTCAATTTGCTTGCACCTTCTGATTATCTTTTAGGACCATGTCTCTTACTTGGAACTTTCTAGGATGGACCTTCTTGTTGTAGCTTCTCTTAAGGAAATTATGGTACACAATCAGGTGATCATAAGCTTGTTGCCTCTTTTTTTCTAAAAATTCCATTTGGGTAAGGCGTGTCACGTGATAGTCTTCATTAGTGGTATAGCTCTTCATAAACACACATAGTGAAGGAATCTCAACCTCAATTGGTAAGATGGCCTCAACACCATATACAAGGGAGTATGGGGTGTGTTGGTAAATAGATTTTTCTTTTTACTTTAACTCTAAGATACCCAAATATTCAAGATACAATCGAATACCATAGTTGGGAAATTGTGACTAAAAAAATAATTTCCCTCTGAATTTGAAGGTACAGCTCCCTTAATTGAATGATCTTCAATGAATTTTGATCTTCTCCTAATCTAACAGGGGTATGTTCTTAACCTGAGAATAGAAGAGGCAAACCAAGCTAAACCTAAATAGGAAATAGCTCAGGCAGAAAGAAATCCAATCTAAAACTAGCCAACTCCAAGACTTCATCAATTAGATGAATTCTAAAAATGGTGATGCAATGATAGATAATTGAAATGCAGACACAAGACTTAAAGATCTACTAATGAAATGATGAAGGATCAATCTATTTCACAAGGACATCTCCCAGATTTAGAACAATGCCAAATTTTCCCCTAAATTAGTTGTATCAAATCATAATATAGAATTCTGGTTCAAACACAAACTATAAATCTAATTCCAAAGAAACATTCAAATTTAATAGATAGATAGATGCAATGCAATGGAATAGATAAAACAATGGTATCTAGACACACAAATTTGACTCAGCAAAATGCTATCTTTCACACAAAAAATTTAGTTGACCTCTATATTAACTTTCAACATAGTACATATAGAGTTTGAGTCTTGACCGTTACAAAAAGAGTAACCAAAAGGGTTCAACTTCTTTTAAGTAGAAATGATAAACAAAAGTTTATCCATTACAATATCATCAAAATTTAGCACAAGAGGGAATCTATTTAAGCTTTAGTTTCTTTCCCTTTTCCTAATTTAGCCCTATAGGCGATGAAAGCTGTAATAACTTGGATGAGCTCTTCGTGCCCACTAACATGAACGCGGGTATATCTAATGAGCCACCTGGAATGTTCTTTGTCCAAGCTCTTGATCGCATCCACTTGATCTTTTAACTCTTCCTTGGCTTTGAAAATACATCCACCCAACTGTTGGAGTTCTGGCACCTTGTCCAAGTGAGAGGTAGATTGTTCTATCAACTTATGCACATAGTCAGAGAATAATTTCTGCATGAGGGCCACTCTGACCAATGCTTTTCCTTGACCACTTGTTTGTGATTCTATGTAAAGGCCTTGAAGAATTTTAAAATGTTTTCTCTGCTCCTCCTTGATCTTATCATCTGTTTGTTCCAACCCTGTCTTAGCTTGGATGATCATTTCAATCTTAAACTCCAGACTTTGAAGCCATTCGATTAGAGGCTAATCTTTTTTCTGTAGAATCTTGGCTTCCAATGCCTCCTTGGTCTTCATCTTTACTACCACATGAAGTGCTACTATGTATTCTTGATATTTCACTCTCTCAGATGTGAGAGTTTGCAAATTCTTCTCAATATTGCTCCTCTTTGTTTCTAGTCTTAAGAGAGCATTACCTAGTTGCTCAACAACGACTAGTCCTTCAAATTTGAGCCTCTCGATCTATCCCTTTCTAATCTACATGAAGTGCTTGTCCTCCTATAATTTGGCTATTATGGCTTGATTCTCCATCACACTGGGATCAAAAGTGGTCAGAGCACTGGGAATACTAGCAACTGGAGTGACCAACTGTCTGATGAAATTAGTCAGTTCACTAACTTTGGCCTTAAGTTGTACCTTAGCCATTTTGAGCTCTTCAAGCTCTTCCTTAATTACTACATTAGTGGATTTCCACCAATCCACCTTGGTATCATGTCGAGCCAAGCCCATGTCGACTAAATGTAGCTTGAAATCCGAAGGGGTTAAATCTTCAAACCTGCCATCCTTCCTAGGCTTCACTACCTCCACAGTGAAGTGCCCAATTTTTGGATCTCGGCCCAATGTGGACAATGTCTTTACTTTCTTCACCTTCCCTATAGTGGCACTAGATTGTAAGGCTCAAGATAAAGTATCCTTGTTGGGAGCTCTTTCTTCTACCCTCTTTCTTTTGCACTCCAGCATGTTTTCTATCCATGAATCAGTGCTAGTAACCTTGGTGACAGAGACCAACTCTTCTATAAAAAATTTTCTAATAACTGGAGGAGTAGACTTTGGCCTTGAAGCAAATGGATTTATGGAGGTAGGAGATGAGGAAACCAATTTGGTGACTTGGGAAACCTTCTACTATTTCTCATCTTCTTCATCTAATTCAGTGGCCGAGGTACTGGAGCTATCCTCACCCACATCTACTATGACAGGAGAATCTTGCCTTGGAATATCTTGGGCCAAGGTGCCAACTTGGGTGTCCAAAGTATCAGCCTTTGCTAGTTTCTTTATTTTTGCAACTTTAGTAGGCTCAACCATTTGTAGAAACTGCCTCTTCTGTCGAACCAATGATAGGGCATGAACCATCTTCACATGTCTTCTCTAATGGGACTGTCTTCTTAGGAGGTTCATCCCCCCCACTGGTTGGCTGAGTAGGCCCTTTGACAATAGCTAGAATAGATGCTGAAGAGGAAGTAGGAGCACTCCCAGTCTCTTTTATAGGAGTCAGTCGAGACACTGACTTTCTTTCTGACCTCTTCTTTCTACCCTTCGTCCATTCAACCCACTATTCTATCCTTTTGTAGATCCCACCCATCAAGGTTTGAAAATCATGGGTTCAGAGGCTTATGGGGAGGGGATTAATCTTCTCCAAATATGTATCATCATAAATGTGTTGGCCGTCATCCTCTAATCCCTCAACCATAATGTTAACTTTTAACCTTTTGATTTGTTTAATAGTTAACCTGGCATAAAATCTTTCTCTGCTCTCCAAGTCATCTTTGCAGTTGGCCCAGTAGTCTTCAATATCAATGACATGGTGAACTACATGACTCATTTGCAAGACATCTTGGGCATAATTCATAGGGTCATACTGTGGCCTTAGAACATCATATTTTTCGAATTGGAATCTTTTGGAGAATGTCTTTAGAACATTATTTTCTTCAGATGGAGATGCACAAATGTAAGCTCCAATGACCATCAGGAATTCATAGCCTTTCTTCTTAGCATCATCATAGATCATGTTCACTTGGAGTTCTTACCTCGTCACCTCAATCAGCATGATCATATCATCAAGATATTTAGGCAGCTTCAAGGGGAAGTCGTGAAATCCTGCAAGATGAATATATGAGAAATCCACAAATTGAATGAAAAAGAACCCAAACTAGCTAATAAAAGCCATGGCTTTAGGAGAGAATCTCCTTTCTGGGAAACCCTAGAGCTCCCTAGACAATCTCATCGTAAATGCATCATTAACTTTGAGGTAGTCAACATAAATGTTGTGCAACTGTAAAGAGGGGAAGAACTCATAACTCTTAACATCTTTCAGAAATTCCTCTAATCTAGGAAGCCCTGGCCAAATTTGAATTATGGCTAATATATATAATAAAACTGAAGACATGTAGAATTCATTTTGATGCTTATCCCTATCTAGGGCATTGGCCAGATGTTCACTTGCCATAAAAGACAAATCAATAAAATGGTGTTGAGAATGGATCACCTGAACCAAGAAGAAATGATGATCAACGAAATTGAGTGCTTCGCTCTCACCTCTGATCCTGTGGAGCAATACTAGGATATCCACTATTTTTGGCCTCAGGTTAGTGTTGTATAGTTTTTTAGGCAGCTTCCCTTTTGCACTTCATAGCTCTTGAAACCATGTCATCATTATCTCTTTCTTCCACATAGACTTCTTTGCTATATACTCATTCACCACCTGAATGTACGTCATTTTTGAATACTCAGCTTGCTCAGGGATGCAAAGTGAGTTCTGAACTGATTCTCTATCAATAGAGAGTAGCACCATGTCATCAGGCAAGAGGATTTTCTTGCTATCAGGATTGTATCAAGCTATACATTCTCAAATCAATTCAAGAGCTTGAACAGCTATAGGAAAACCAGCAGCTTCAACTAATTCACTCGCCATATCAAAGAACTTCAGAGAAGTATCTGAGATGTTATGCCAGTCAGAGGTGATTTTGTTCATCCCATCAAAACCCATGAATCTAGTTGCCATCTTTGATTGATTAGAATTTGGAAATTGAGAACATGCTTCAGGGATGTAAAAGTGTGAAACAACTATAGCTAAGAGCTCTTAAATCAAACAAATCATAAAATAGATGGTAACTTCTATTTGCAATATTTCTCTAATTTTATAACTTTTAAATTCTTACCGTTTAATGGCCAACTTTCCTCACCACACGAATGAAAAGACTTAAGAATTAATGAAAAAGCCCGTTATGATCCTAAATGACTTTATTTGAATTAATTACTTTTCCCTTACAGTCCGTTAAGAAACATCTTTTCACTTTAGCAACCATAATGGTAACTTCTTGGAGGAAGTGGAAAATTACTTTTCTGCTTCCCTTTAGGGTGGAGAAATACTTTTGGGATGCTCCCGACTCAAAAATCTGATGAAGGAGAATTTTAGCCTATTGATATGCTAAAATGGTATGTGTTGATTTCATTAGCATTCCTAAGGTCTAGGATCGCATATGAGACAAATTCCTTTCCCAATTTTTCCCATTGTAGTGATTTGGTAGAAAGCATAATCCGTAGGTCGAAACCCACCTATTTAGGGTAGTGGAGAAGCCATTTTCCACTTTTCTACCAGTAAGCTTACACCTTGCATTCTTCCTTGTTCAATCGATCCTTTGTGCTTGAAACTAATTTAATCTAAATGCCCAAGCTTCCTTATTCCCAAATCTCTCATTTCCATTTTCACTGACTTTGATACTTCAAATTCTGCTAATTGTGGAAAATGCCCTCTGAAGGTGATTTTCCACCACGGACAAGCTCGGAACTAATTTTCTGCCAATGCTATGAAATGGAGTATTAAGACTGAATACTTCAACTGTATATAATACCAATGTTAGAATCTTCAAAACATGACCCTTATCAGATTTGGGAACTTAACCCACCCAAAGAAACACAATTTCAAACCCAAATTCCCACCGGCTCATAAAGGAGAAGTCAATTTGGGAAAATTTGATAAAGGTCTCCTAGCCTAAGGAGAAACTAGACTTAGACTCAGGATCCACATGAAAATTTCAAGACTACTACTACACATTAAACATCCACTTTTGTCTCAAAGGTATGTAGACCAAAAGTGGGGCAACAACTGGCTCTATCTGGGGACTTGAACATTCACATGTCCAAGCTAGGAACTCAAATCTCTAGTTTTTCAAAGCTCAACAAAAAAAGGTGGCTCAGAACAAAACTAAAGCAAAACATGGAAAGGAAAGTAGGAAGGACACCTAACTAAGGAAAACAAAAATAGGAACTAAACGTAACTATGGTACAATACAGGGGCTACCTGTTTTCATTTCAAATATGATACAGCTTAGAGTCCTGACCATTATATGTCAGGGGTAGTACTTCACCATCCGGATAATTTTTCTTGAATGCTTGATGGATCTTAAAGGGTCCTTTCCACAATGTTTCAAATTTCCCATGCATGCCCTTGGGTGCTCTGTGCTTGTCCCACAACAACACCATATCTCCTTTCATAAATTTTTGAGGTTTTCTTTTTTTGTCAAACAACATCTTCACACTAGTACATTTGACATCATTTTTCTACGAAAATTATCGACCATTAATGAAAATGGTTTAGGTTGGTCGGGGTATAGAAGGAAAAATTTGTTTTTTCTTTTAAACTATGCCCGTGTTGGTCAAAATTTCCACCAATACCATGTCGGTCAAAATTTTGACCAACATGGGCATATTACTTAAAAAAAACATTTCAATTCTCATTTTCATTTTTACGGTTGTAGCGCGCGAATTAGGATTTTCATTTCTAAGCTAAGGAGCAAAGCTTATTCTAGGTCATGAAGAGCCCTACACCTGAGGTTAATAGCACATTTCATCATTTATCTTCCATGGAGTTTGAGGTATCTTCCATGTTTTCTATATTTCATTACGTACTGGATTGTCATTTTCTTGTCATCTCTATTAGTAATATGCCGGTAGGCGATTGAATCAATGAGTATTCTTAGTGGTGACTATAGTTTGACTAGGGTTTGTAAATGCTATGACCGAGAATTATGTAGGATGCGACTAGGGTTTAGGATGCAACATGACATTGTACATCTGGTATAACCAATGCATTTGTAGATTTAAGGCATTTGCAGATTTAAGGGACGCACGTAAGAGAATTTTTGGCATGCTTAAACACAAATGCACATATCATTGTTTAGGATGCAGCATGACATTATACATCTGGTATAACTAATGCATTTTTAGATTTAAGGCATTTGCAAATTTAAGGGATGCACGTAAGAGAATTTTTGGCATGCTTAAACACAAACGCACATATCATGTTTCACCTGCTAGGTCACAAGAGCATATACAAGATTCTTGATAAAATAGATAGACAATGCATCCTATTGAAGGGAGAGAAAATAAAAAACAATAAAATAGAAATCAACAACAACACGAGAAGCATAACAATGATCAAGTTTCATAAAACTATTGCCAGTAGCAGTTCAGTACTTAGTAGTGAAATCAATGGTTTGGCAATGTGCCAAACCCTAGACATCAAGTTTGAATATGAGCTCAAAGGTTTGTTTCTTTCAAAGTTCAAACACCCTGTAGGAGCAAAAATATATAGACATGAATTGGATTTCTTTGGAATTTCTAATTACCCAAACACAATCCCCAGTGAAATAAAAGGAATGATTCATATGTTTCAAGGTAATAATGCAGTAATTGGGGAAGAACATCTAAGTTATTTCATCAATACTACACATGAATATGAGACAGACAATGAGGATGCCATGATAAAATTGTTTGTGAATTCCTTAAAAGAAAGTGCCAAAGAATGGTACAAAAATATCCTAGACAGTAGTACTATTTCTTCATATTCATATTTCTTCATATTTCTTCTAAATAGTGTGATGACTATCCCAACTATAGAATCTGAACTTTATATTATAGGTTCTTTATGGCACCTTTCAACTTGTCCAATTATGGAAACTGGCTTGCCTAGGGCAGCTGTATCTAGTTGTGAGATTTTCATATCATATTTCTCTCAGTAAGAATAGTTGTGGCATAGGATCCTTCAACTGTTTGTGGACCCTTGTGGACCAACATGAGTCAGGAATTCTCCAATATTAGACCAGCTCTTCTTTGTCCCCTTGATGGAAGTAAAGTCAATCTTCTTTGTCACGAATGAGCATTCCTCTAATACTAACATTCCTTTCACTTCTCACTTCTCCCAACTCTAAGTGAAATCTGAATGTTTTATTGGCAATATTAAAGTCAAATAATTTCCCATTCTTTTTTAATTTCTTAGGTTCCTGTATAATATACTGACACCTTATTTCCTGGAGTGGCCTTTTGGCTTTCTGTTATCTGGGATACCAAAGTTCTTGCTACCATATTTTAGGAACATCATTGAAAGTGATCTTTCTTTTCCATTGTATTCTTTATTTAAAGTGCTCAATATGTTTGACTAAGTTCCATATGTCCTATTACAACTATATTGGGATAGTCATCACACTATTCCCCTAAGCACACTATGGCTTTGCCTTCTCATCCACAAGAAACTCTAACATCATTCTAAACTCTTCTATACTCTACCCATATCCATTCCAATCCATTGATCCAATCCATTCATACTTCTACACAAACAAATTAACTCACCAAAATGTTGTCATTCTGGGACAGTCATACCATATCCATAAAACTGTACCAATAGTTGAAATAAAAGGAATGATTCATATGTTTCAAGGTAATAATGTAGTAATTGGGGAAGAACATCTGAGTTATTTCATCAATACTACACATGAATATGAGACAGACAATGAGGATGCCATGATAAAATTGTTTGTGAATTCCTTAAAAGAAAGTGCCAAAGAATGGTACAAAAATATCCTAGACAGTAGTACTATTTCTTCATATTCATATTTCTTCATATTTCTTCTAAATAGTGTGATGACTGTCCCAACTAGAGAATCACAAATTTATATTATAAGTTCTTCATGGCACCTTTCAACTTGTCCAATTATGCAAACTGGCTTGCCTAGGGCAGTTGTATCTAGCTGTGAGATTTTCATATCTGATCTCTTAACATATTTACTAGAAGCCCTCATATTTGTCTCAGTAAGAATAGTTGTGGCATAGGATACTTCAACTGTTTGTGGACCCTTTGTCTATCTAGGAGATTTTTGTACCTTGAAACATATGAATCATTCCTGTTTGTGCATCCTCATTGTCTGTCTCATATTCATGTGTAGTTGATTTAAAATATAGATTCATCACTACAATGAGAAAGTTACCACCACACGTCAAACATAAGGTGCATTTGATTGAAAGATTGGTCATTGTTTACAAGACAAAGGGTCCACAAACAGTTGAAGGATCCTATGCCACAACTATTCAACTTACTGAGAGAAATATGAGGGATTCTCTAGTTGGGATAGTCATCACACTATTCCCCTAAGCACTATGGCTTTGCCTTCTCATCCACAAGAAACTCTAACATCATTCTAACTCTTCTATACTCTTCCCATATCCATTCCAATCCATTGATCCAATCCATTCACACTTCTACACAAACAAATTAACTCACCAAAATGCTATCATTCTAGGATAGTCATACCATGTTCATAAAATTGTACCAATAGTTGAAATAAAAGGAATGATTCATATGTTTCAAGGTAATAATGGAGTAATTGGGGAAGAAAATCTAAGTTATTTCATCCATACTACACATGAATATGAGACAGAAAATGAGGATGCCATGATAAAAGTGTTTTTAGATTACAATATGGGGATCTGATCGATATCAAGTTTGCTATAAATCAACTTACCACTATCAAAAAGGGCATCTATGAGACAATAGTTGATTTAAAGCATAGATTCGTCACTACAATGAGAAAGTTACCACAACACGTCAAACATAAGGTGCATTTGATTGAAAGATTGGTCATTGTTTACAAGACAAAGGGTCCATAGACAGTTGAAGGATCCTATGCCACAACTATTCTTACTAAGAGAAATATGAGGGCTTCTAGAAAATATGTTAAGAGATCAGATATGAAAATCTCACAACTAGATAGATTACTAATATTGGAAGTACTATGGACTTGTAGAGGCAATTTAATAGTTTAGGAAACTAAGAAATGAGTTGTCATTATGGTAAGCCACAAGAATGGTCTTGGGAGTATTATTGGAGGTGCTTAACTTTGGAAATTTACCATGTTAATGTCATTAAAAAAATACAAAAAATTAAGGCCTATGAGATTTTATGATAATGTTCTATTTGAAATAGGGCGCTCAAGTTAACAATGAAATAAAAAAATCCATGCTTGTATTCATATGAGTTTCATGTTATATTAGAAGTGAAATGTTGATGCTAAGACAATTACTTTGTGACCATAATAATCCTACATATGTTTTTTTGCACAATAGATAAAGTTTGCTATTCAATTCCAAGAGAAACTCACAATTTCAATTGTGACCACACTAGCCTGATCACAACAAACTTGTTAGAAACATGAAAAGAAAACATGTTAGTAATTCCATCATTTTTCTATTGTTTGGGATAGTCACCATAGAATTATTTGGACTGTCTCTCCTCTTGCCTTGCAAGGTTAAAATGACCTTTTTTTCATCCCTCCTTGAATAGACCCTTACCATCTTGCACTTGTGCAATGATAGGACACCAATGTTGCTAATTAAGGTTGGCGAGATGATTACGCCTATCCTGAAAAAAGACTGTCAAATCATTATGCTTTCAAATCAATTACCTATCGACGTATCCCTTGTGAGGGAGAGAAGCCAAACACATAAAGAACATGCACATAAACACGACAACTGAAAAACTTAAATGGAATACACCAAGAAGTACCAAATGATGAATGCTCAATTGTTGTAATGGAAAAGAAATATCAGAACCATCCATTTATAGTCCTAATGATTTTGGAAATTGTTGACAAAGAGTGTTACTTTTTTTATTATAGTATAAATGATTTTTCTATAGCCATAATGATTTTTCTTATTTCTTATCTTTTGTCCCTTTTTTATTTCCTATGTCTGTGCTTCATGACAAGATTTTGTCACCTTCTTTTGATGGTATATTTCATTCACTCTATGTGGAATACTATTTTGTTCACTATTTTATTTCAGCTTCATATTTCTTTCATTTTTCATATACACATAGACTACACATGCTGATAAAAAAATGAGCTATTTGATGTAGGTTTACTTTTCATTATTGTAAATGGTTAATATTTCTAATGGTACTTCTTGGTTTATTTGGACTATAAAAATAATCATATAAAAATAATAAATGTAGTAATGATGGTGCGGTGCATTATTGATATAGGTTCGATGACTCTTGTCAATGTGTCAAACTATCAATGTGGTGGTGGGAAGTGTGTGTTGAAGACGTCACGGACATTGAACAACCCCAGATGACAATTTTCGTGCTGCCCTAATTGAAAAAAGGTTGCTAATGTGTATATATTTAAAGTTTCTAATGTAAATACTATTCTTTATACTATAAGAACTAATGTAGATTGGGTATCATAGGGAAATAATGGCTGTGAATACTTTAGTTGGGTCGATGACAACTCATCTGCATCTATCCGCCCATCTCCACTTATCTACGATGAAGGATTTAAGTGCAAAATGTGTCAGGCTAGGGCAAATTCTGAAATTATATTTTTATGATGCCTTCTCTGTATTGTAATCGCATATCTAATTTGTTGCGACCATATGCAGAGATGAACTCAGGAATTAGTTAGTTTAGTATTTTCATATTGTAACTAATATTTTAATATTGATATGACATAACTTCTCTTTTCCTCAAGTGCGCATATATATGGTTTACATCTTTTTTTAGAATAATTCTTCATGTTTATGGCTCAAGTGAGCCCCAATCTACTTTCAATCACATGATTTAATGCTGATTTAGGATGGAGGTAAACTACATGTGTCATGTAAACAGCATGGTTGAATGCAATCTCTTTTGTGTGTTTTCAAGTGTTTTCCCACAAATACAAGCGTAAATAACGTATTGAACATAATCTACAGACCCTGTGTGGTATGAAGTCTTGCTGAAGTTTGAGCGTAGCGTGGTATGAAGTCTCGTTGAAGAAGAGTACTACAAAGAGCAGGCCTACCGTACCAAGGAAGTTTGACAAGAACAAGGAATATGGCTTAAACAGAATGGAAAGACGTCTTTCTAGCCTGGGCTTGGATCCTTTGACAATTAGCTTGATAATAAATGAAGCAAATGAGAGCTGAGCAATTAGCTTCCCAAGAAAAATCTTGTAAATGAACTGTGTGTACCCCAATTCTTGTGCCTTCTACGCATACCTAAATGATATATTTGAAACAACAAGGGTAAATTTAGCCTTACCCTTGTTGTTTCAAATATATCATTTGGGTACGCACAGAGGGCACATTAATTGGGGTACATATAGTTCATTTATGAGCTTTTTCTTGGATAGCTAATTGCTCATCTGTCATCTACATTATTTATAAGCTAATTGCCAAAGGATCTAGGCTAAGGCTAGAAAGATGTCTTCCCAAACACATAAAAAACATACACATAAACATGACAACTAAGAAACATAAATGTAGATTTCACAATAGTTGAGAAACATAATTGTAGGCATCATGGTCACAATTTTTTGGAGACAACATAATTGAGTTGTATACCCAAATGATGGAGAGCAACTTCTGCTCCTCTGATTCCAAGTTGACACTATGGGATCCAAAGACCATAGATAAGGAATAAATTTAGAGAGTAGAGGAGGGCCATAACAACCAAAATAATTCAAGACAAACCTCAAGTTAAATGAGGCAACTGCAAACATTTTAATAGAATTCTATTAAAATTTTTGCAGTTGCCTCATTTAACTTGAGGTTTGTCCTATATTATTTTTGTCATTATGGCCCTCCTCCAATCTCTCAATTTATTCCTTATCTATGGTCTTGGGATCCGCATTGTCAACTTGGAATCGGAGGAGTAGAAGTTGATCTTCATCATCTGGGTATACCACTCAATTACGTTGTCTCCAAAAAAATGTGATCATGATGCCTACAATTATGTTTCTCAGTTGTTGTGTCCCAGGACCCCTTATGACCCTTTACGACCATTTAAAACTTCTAAGAATACATCTTAGAGGTCTTAAAATGTTGTAAAGGGTCATAAGAGGCTCCTAGGAGGGGCCAAATGAGCTTCCACCTTCACGTGGTTGGCCCTGTTAAGTAGAGAATGTTAATTAAACTATTATTGAAACATAATTGTAGGCATCATGGTACCAATTGTTTGGAGACACAACATAATTGGATGCTATACCCAAAAAATGCAACACAACCACTATTCCTGCAATTCTAAGTTGACACTGTGGATCCAAAAACCATATATGGATTCCTTATCTTTGGTTTTTGGATCTCGTAGTGTCAACTTAGAACTACAGGAGTAGTGGTTGTGTTGCATCATCTGGGTATACCACTCAATTATGTTGTGTTTCCAAAACATTGTGACCATGATGCCTACATTTATGTTTCTCAGTTGTTGTATCCTAGGACCCCTTATGACCCTTTACTACCATTTACAACCTCTAAGAATACATCTTAGAGGTCTTAAAATGTTGTAAAGCGTCATAAGAGGCTCCTAGGAGGGGCCAGATGAGCTTCCACCTTCACGTGGTTGGCCCTGTTAGGTAAAGAATGTTAATTAAACTATTCTTGAAACATAATTGTAGGCATCATGGTCACATTTTTTTGGAGACAACATAATTGAGTTGTATACCTACATGGAGAGAAATTTTTGCACCTTCGATTCCAAGTTGACACTACGGGATGGATAACAACTTGGATCCGGAGGTGTAGAAGTTTCTCTCCATCGTCTGGGTATACCACTCAATTACATTGTCTCCAAAAAAATGTGACCATGATGCCTACAATTATGTTTCTTAGAGAATGTTAAACTATTCTTGAAACAAAGAGAAGCTAGCAACAACCAACAGAATGAGTGTGGACACCTGAAGATAAATATCAAATAGGGGAAAAGCACCTGCAACAACAGAGGCAATAGCTGTAGATACAGATGAGGATATCGCAGAAATCCCTAATTTAGTGTTTTAGAGAACAAACGATGGACTGTGAATTAGGAATTTTTGTGATATCGTCATCTAAATCTATTATTTACATTGGAATGCAGCCTGCGGATATTGATATTGCATCGGCCAAGCATGATGGAGGCATCGATTCTAATATGAATTGTAGTACTCAAGGTATACATTTTCTATTCAAATTTTGATTAATGAATATTTAATACAAGAAAACATATTCAATTGTTTAAGGTGGATTAGTTGTGATGATGAGATGTGCCATTTAGATGTTAATTGTGACAGTCTCTTGGTTTCAGGCAATGCAAAAAGAGAAGCCTAGTTCAATATGCAATATCAATTCATATACATAGGATATCAGGTGGAGTTGAAAAACACAACAGGGTTGCATTTTTTATAGAGGTCTTCAATTGCATATTTTAAGTTATAGACCATCGTGAAAATGTAAACGTGTTGTGTTTTTTCAACTCCACCTGCTATCTGTGCATATTCTGCTTGTGTTGCACGCGCATTCTTGATTCAGAGTGGGAAAAATCTTATTTTCAATGTGAGGGAGAGAAGCCAAACACAAAGAACATGCAAATAAACATGACAGCTACAAAACATAAATGTAGGTATCACAACAGCTGAGAAAAATAAATGTAGGCATCATGGTCCCAATTGTTTGGAGACACAACATAATTGAATGCTATACCCAAAAAATGCAACACAACCACTACTCCTGCAGTTCTAAGTTGACACTGTGGATCCAAAAACCATATATAAATTCCTTATCTTTGGTTTCTGGATCCTGCAGTGTCAACTTAGAACTACAAGAGTAGTGGTTGCATTGCATCATCTGGGTATACCACTCAATTATGTTGTGTTTCCAAAACATTGTGACCATGATGCCTACATTTATGTTTCTCAGCTGTTGTGTCCTAGGACCCCTTATGACCCTTTACGACCATTTACGACCTCTAAGAATACATCGTAGAGGTCTTAAAATGTTGTAAAGGGTCATAAGAGGCTCCTAGGAGGGGCCAGATGAGCTTCCACCTTCACATGGTTGGCCCTGTTAAGTAGAGAATGTTAAACTATTATCGAAACAAAGAGAAGCTCAATAATTTATATCTGAATACCAATTTTGTTCTTATCAAACCGTCAAAACATTTAACTAGTCTTTTAAACTGCTACTAAAAATAAAATATTTAATCAACATTTACTTACAGATTTGTGTGCTTGTCTGAGTTTGATACGCAGATCTGCCTATCAAACTCAAACAAGCACACAAATCTATAGGTAAACAAAGCTTTCTTAGTCAGTTTGATTTTTCTTGAGGCTGTGAATATACAGTACAATGAAAATGCTTTGTTCAATCTAATTGTGCTAAATAGAAGAAAATAGTTAAATCAAAGCTTCACAGATTCATATATGCATACTAATTATAGACAAGCAATATATTCAACTAAAAGTAGGAATATATTGAAAATGGTGTCATATTTTTTTTTAAACAAAAGTTAGTATTGGTCAAAATTTCATCCTTTACACAGTACTAAATTCAACCAAGACGTTATATGTTTGATAGTCCCCTCGATGAATTTTCATGGATAATTCGATGATCGAATGGACAAGGATGCTATACAATCGACGAATTGAGGTGGATAATTTGATGACAAAATGGTCTCAATTTTGACCATCACACCAATTGATCGACATCTTATTCTTCCAGTTCCAAGGGACTGTTGCAGTCGATAATTTGATCAGTTGTGGTGTTGAAATTTTGACTATTATTTACCATGTAGAAAATTCAATGAAAAAAGATCGACGACAGTTTTAGTCACCTATTCAACCAATTATTGTAGAAAATTTGACTAATTCTCATCAAAATTTAAGGTAAAATTTACTAGTGTCACACACATTTGACATTGTGTGATGTGATCAACCATCTCCTCCCTTTCTTCTTTGAGATTATTCAAGTACATGACCCTCTTTTCTAAGCTATCTCTATATATATCATCTTCTACTACCATCCTCAATTTGCAGGTAGCTAGCTCTAGAGGTAGTGGGAGATTAGCTTCGATTCCATAGACCAGTTCAAAAGGGGAAATGTCAAGAGCTCTCTTTCAGATCACCCTATCAGCCCATAGTGCTTCATGAAGCTTTTTGTGCCATGTCCTTTGGTTATCTGCTACAAGTTTCTTTATTATATTCACTAAATTCTTATTACTGGACTCAGCCTGGCCATTTCCTTGTGGGAAATATTCTGATGAGTGGCCAATTGAAATACCATACTCAAAATAGAATTTAGTAATCTCCAAAGAGGAAAACTATGTCGCATTATCCATTACTAACTTGATAGGTATGCCAAACCTCAACAAGATGTTTTCTTTAATGAAATCACACACCACTTCTGAGGTAGTCCTTTTGGTTGCTTTCGCCTCCACCCATTTTGTGAAGTAGTCTATTGTAGTGATTATATAATAATGGTCTGCACTAGATGGTTGATTTATAGGGCCTATGAAGTCAATACCCCACTACTAGAAAGGGTTTTCAATTACCATTGGCTTAAGAGCAATCGATCCTAGCTATGGTCTTCCAGTAAACATTCTACATTTCTCACATCTTGCGACCCAATGATACAGATCTCTGAACATCCCCAACCAATAATAGCACTGTCTCAATATCTTGAACATTGTGACTGATGAAGAAAAGTTCCCTCCGCAAGCTTCTTCATGGAATACTTTCAGCAATTTCTCTTGCTATTGCTTATCTACACACAAAAGGAAAGTCCCATCTATCGATCTCTTGTACAACTGATCATCCCAAATAATGTACTTAGTAGCTTTCAGCTTTAAATATCTCCTTTGTTTTGAAGTTAATCCTTCGGGGCATTCACCATATGTTAGGAAATACACAATATTTTCAAACCAAGGGTCTTGCATACTCACTGCCAAGACCAATTGTTTCTCTTCAAGATCTTCATCTGCTTGATTTTCTGCCATCACCTTGCATAGTGCATTCCCTCTCACCAACTTGGTGGGTTTGATTTCTATGTCGTACTCTTGAGTCTTAGTTACCCATTCTCCTCTATTGTTACATCCTACATCTTGTTGAGTCAATATACTCTTTACTGCAATATCAGACACATATATAAAGGAGTGAGAATGTAAAATGTAGAATCTAAATTTTTTTAAAGATTTTACCACTACAAAGGCATGTTTTTCAATCTAAGAGTAATTCAACTCATGATTTTTCAGAGGTGTACTCATGAGAGCAATGGGAGATTGAATTCCTTCTTCATTTTCTTGCATGAGGATGGCTGACAGAGTATGTTTAGAGGAATAATAGTAGATTATGAAATCTTTCTTGTAATCTGGGTGACATAGCACAGGGCATTGGCTATGGCATTTTTTATGCCTTTGAAAGGTTGTTTGCCAGAATCATTCCACTTGAAATTTACACTTCCTTTCATCATGTCCACTATGCATTTGGTAATTTCAAAAAAATTTGGGACAAACCTCCTGAGGAAGTTTACCTGACCAAAAAATGATTTCACTCCAGTTTTGTTCATAGGTTAACTCAATTGCTAGATTTCTCTCACCCTTTTTGGGTCAATCCTTATGCCTTCTTGGGAAAAAATGTGACCCAATAAATTTCCTTCAGTCACACAAAAGATTGACTTCTTAGGATTCAATGAAATTCCATCATCTCTACACCTTTGTAATACTTTTCTTAAATCATTTATATGATCTGCTCTTTTTCTGGAAAAGACAGTGAGATCATCTAGATACATACCAATGATTTTGTTCTTCATGTCACTGAAAGAAAGATTCATACCTCTCTAAAAAGTATCTATGGTTTTGATTAACCCAAATGGAATTTTATGATATGCGAAGGTGCCCCATGGAGTAGTGAAGGTTTTTTTGTGCTGGTCCTCTTTCTCCACTTTTATTTGATTATACCCTGAGAAGTCGTCTAACATAGACATCATCTCTACTCTGGCTATGGTCTACAATAGATGGTCCATGTTGGGAAGAGTGTAATTATCTTTCAAAGAGGATTGATTAAGATTTTTGAAATCTATGTAGATCCTTATTTCCCTATTCTTCTTCCTCACCGGCACTATATTCGCTACCCAGGTAGAATGATGGATAGGGTATATGATTCTTGCTTCAAGCATTTTGTCTACTTCCCTAAATATCACATCAGCAACTTTGGGATTGTAATTCCTTTGTTTCTGCCTAAATGGAGTAGCATTAGGTTTTAAGGGGATTTGATGCTTAAACTTCCCATTCATAAAACTTTTTAAATCTTCACAGCTCCAAGCGAAAATGTCTTGGTATTCTAAGAAGAGCTTCCTAGCTTCTTCCCTTTCTTCCTCAATATAGCATTTCCCAATATTAATCATTTTGGTATCTTTTTCACTGCCAATGTTAATCCCCTCATATTCACCAGTGGTAGGGCCTCTCTCGACTCTCTTCTTTTTAACAAAAGTATCATGCCTATTGAATTTATTTTTTAGTGTGACAAAATGAGGAGGAATTATATTACCTTGTAACTAGATGATATTTGACTTATCCTTCTTCTGTTTGTCATGGCTTTTTCCTTCATGATTACCAAGGATATCCTTATGGAAGTCACCATCACTCTCCAAAAAGAGGAGGAGGTTCTTGTCCTCAAACACTTGCCAATCTTCTATATTATCAGGTACAGATGATCTATACACCACTTCTATTTGGTACTTCTTATGTTTGAACTCTGGGTGAGGGAGAAGAAATGAGGCCGATACTGCCTAGGAATCCGCTTTGGAATTCAATTCCCTTGGCACAAATTCAATGAAGAATGCATCTAATGCTTCGATTTCATCCCATACTATGTTCCTATAGTTTTTTAACCTATGATTCTTCATAGAGTATTAATTTTTAACTTGACACATGATCAACGTAGCATCACCCCGTGCTCTTAAAATTTTCATGCCTATCTCCTTCGCAACAATGATACCGAACAATAGGGCTTAAGACTTAGCAATATTGTTAGTGTTCCCAAATTCCAATTTATAAGCCATGGTCTCACATACGCCATCTGGTGATATCAAAACTACACCCACACCAGATCCTAATGACACGTAACTACCATCGAATTCGAGAGTCCAAATTTTTGGTCATTTTTTTCTTGTGGAAGGTTGATTCTCCTCTTTTCTAGGTTTAGTTTCTTCATCATGATTATCTATGAACAACATGTAATTGCCAAATTCTAATTCTTGGTACAGAATTTGGGCCTTAGGATCATCAGACTTTAGCACACTGAACTTTTCCTTCTCTTCAGGAACCAATTTTATCTTCTTGTTACCTAATGGGATTAAAGATTGGGACCAATCCAGCTTGATTTTTCCTCCTAGATCCCTACAAAAGCTCCTTCTTAACAACAAATCATAACTAACAGGTATATCGGCAACTAGAATGGTTAACAACATTCTCTTCTTAGGGTGCACTACTAAATCTACTTGGGCATCTTTGATTTTCCTGATCAAAGGAACTTCTTTAGCATCCATTGAGTAAAATCTACCATGAGCTTTAGTAGGGTTGAGACCTAAAGCCTTGGCTATAGTCGAAGGCATCACATTTTCTGAGGCACCAGAATCTATTATACAATTACTCATCTTGCAACCATTAATGAACAATGACACATAGAAAGGGTCTTGCTCATGCCCTGGGGAGGTAGCTAAGACTGATGACTCTCCTTGCTCAAATAGACCTACCAAAATAGACTCATCTTCTACTGAGGCTATGACATTTTGGTTTGAATTTTGCGTTTCTCCCTCTTTACAATAATGCACTAATTTTTGCAATTCTATAGGGTTAAACTTTAGGTAGTCTATGGGAGAAATCTGAATTATGGAATCCCTACAGAATTGAATAATATCAAATGAATTATGTTCCTTACCTGGTTGTACAGTCCTCACTCCTTGGTTGATATCTTGACAGCTAGAAGTGGATGCCCTATCGACCTTTGGTGCAGGGGCATGAACATGAGCTTTGTCTTTTTCACTCTGGGTTAGTACTACATAAGATGTCCCATCTATGGTAGCATAGCATGTTGCATCTCATTCTGAATCTAATAGTACTCAAAAAATAAGTTTTCAGAGTCCCCATGTGAGCACAAACCTAATTCAGCTCCAAATATTCCAACGTTCCATTTGTCTATCTGATGCATTTTCCAAGCATGAGCCATGTCAAGATAGTTCTCACCATCATGGTCTGTTGTTAAGTGAAAATAACATATGTTTCCCTTCTTGGGAGGGGCTTCTATGGATAGCCTTTGTTGTGGAGCAGTCAATTGTAGAGCTCTTCCATAAGTATTTCTTGCATCGTTACTTCTTCTAGGTTGGTCTTGAAAATTTTTCTACTAAGGGTTATTGAATTTGGGAAGTTGTCTTTTGAAAGCAATGAACTCATTATATAGTTTTTGGATCATCGCATATGATGTTGTGGCACTAGTACTAGCCTGAGTTTGTATTTCTCTTTTTCATTTTCTTGCTGAAATCAAGTGATCTTCTAATTCCACCGCGGTCCTTTGGGAAAGGTCCAAAGTGGTCGGGTTAGTTCTTCTCAAATCATAACTGATGTCTGGAGGCATAACACTTATGAATAAGGTGTTCAAATTATCGGTAGTAGGCTGATTAGCTGTAGGAATACATTTAACCATCTTTTTAAACTTAGCAATGAAATCTCTCATACTTATAGAAGGTTCTTTTTTAATAGAAGCTAATTGCATCAATAGGGCATGCTCATCTTCAGTAGTTTTGAATCTTCTTTCAAAGGCAGCTCTCATGGAGGCCCAATCCGTGATAGAGGAATCGGGTAAGTGGTGAAACCAATCGACAGAGCCTTCAACTAGGGTCTCCACAAATAATCTAATGGATACATCTTCCTCTCATACCGCTAAAATATTAACTAAAATGAAGAATGCAGCAATGTGTTCATCTATAGATATTTTCCCGTCTCTAGAGAATTTAGGAAAATTATTCCTCAACCCTGAGGGAAGAGGATTGTATGCTACTAATTGTAATGGTCCAACTGTAGTGGCCCATAGGACTACCATAACTACCGGGGGTAGATAGGGTGTTAGATTGACAACAGGAGGAGCAACTACTTCGTGTAAGGTTAACACCTGGAAAGTGGTAGACAAAAGAGTTGGGTGTTTGGGAGGAGAAGGAGGCCTACTTTTTCTCTTAGTACTGCTATTGTTTTGGTGGGGTACTTCAAGTAGAGTGAAGTCAATATCTACAACTTTCTCAAAGACTAGTTTTGTGCCACCTTTCTTCTTTGCACTCCTTAGAAACCTTTTTGGCTCCAGGGCTTCAACTAATTCTATTGTCTAGCTTCACGCTCGGCTTGGTGTTGTTCCCTTCTTATGTTTCTCCTTCGAATGGCCTCTTCAAGTTCTTTTGTTCTAGCTTCTTCTTTTTCAAGCACTTGACTAGCATTTCTATAGTGCTCTGTATTTCTTCTGTATCTCCATCCAAAAGTATTCAATGAAGAGATAGGGTCCTCTTGATCATCTTGGAATCCAAGATTTGGTTGGAGTACAGGAATTATGTTTTCATGAGGAAGCACCATCTTTCCTCATGATATTTCTTCTGGTATAATGATTATTTGTCTCCCTAATAGAGTCACCAAAAATCTATTGGTAAACAGATTGTTCTTTTTACTTTAACTTTGAAATACACAAACATTCAAGAGATAATCGAATACACAATTAGGAAATTGTGACTGAAAAACTAATTTCCTTCTAAATTTGAAGGTACGGCTCCCTTAATTGAATGATCTTCAATGAATTTTTATCTTCTCCTAATCTAACAGGGGTATGCTCTTAACCTGAGAATAAAAGAGGCAAACCAAGCTAAACCTAAATAGGAAATAGCTCAGGCAGAAAGAAATCCGATCTAAAACTAGCTAACTCCAAGACTTCATCAATCAGATGAATCCTAAAAATGATGATGCAATGACAGATAATTGAAATGCAGGCACAAGACTTAAAGATCTAATAATGAAATGAAAAAGGATCAATCTATTTCACAAGGACATCTCCCAGATTTAGAATAACGCCAAATTTTCCCCTAAATTAGCTGTATCAAATCATAATACAAAATTCTAGTTCAAACACAAACTATAAATCTAATTCCAAAGAAACATTCGAATTTAATAGATAGATAGATGCAATGCAATGGAAAAAATAAAACAATGGTATCTAGACACACAAATTTGACTTAGAAAAATGCTATCTTTCACACCAAAAATTTAGCCGACCTCTATATTAACTTTCAACATAGTACATATAGAGTTTGAGTCTTGACCATTACAAAAAGAGTAACCAAAAGGGTTCAACTTATTTTAATTAGAAATGATAAACAAAAGTTTATTCGTTACAATATCATCAAAATTTAGCACAAGAGGGAATCTATCTAAGCTTCAGTTTCTTTCCTTTTTCCTAATTTAGCCCTATAGGTGGTGATAGCTGTAATAACTTGGATGAGCTCTTCGTGCCTGTCGACATGGACACTGGTCTATCTGATGAGCCACTTGGAATGTTCTTTGTCTAGGCTCTTGATCACATCTACCCAATCTTTTAACTCTTCCTTGGCTTTGAAAATACATCTACCCAACTGTTGGAGTTCTGGCACCTTGTCCAAGTGAGAGGTAGATTGTTCTGTCGAGTTATGCACATAGTCAGAGAATGATTTCTGCATGAGGGCCACTCCGACCAGTGTTTTTCCTTGACCACTTGTTTGTGATTCTATGTAAAGGCCCTGAAGTATTTTAAAATCTTTACTCTGCTCCTCCTTGATCTTATCATCTGTTAGTTGCAACCCTGTCTCGGCTTGGATGATCATTTTGATCTTAAACTCCATACTTTGAAGCCATTCGATTAGAGGCTAATCTTTTTTCTGCAGAATCTTGGCTTCCAATGCCTCCTTGGTCTTCATCTTTACTGCCACATGAAGCACTACTATGCATTCCTAATATTTCTCTCTCTCAGATGTGAGAGTTTGCAAATTCTTCTCAATATTGCTCCTCTTTGTTTATAGTCTTAAGAGAGCATTACCCAGTTGCTCAACAATGACTAGTCCTTCAGATTTGAGCCTCTCGATCCATCCCTTTCTGATCTATATAATGTGCATGTCCTCCTATAATTTGGCTATTATGGCTTGATTCTCCATGACATTGGGATAAAAAGTGGTCAGAGCATTGGGAATACTAGCAACTAGAGTGACCAAATATCTGATGAAATTAGTTAGTTCACTGACTTTAGCCTTAAGCTATACCTTAGCCATTTTGAGCTCTTCAAGATCTTCCTCAATTACTACATTAGTGGATTTACACCAATCTACCTTGGTATCATGTTGAGCCAAGCCCATATCGACTGAATGTAGCTTGAAATCCAAAGGGGTTAAATCTTCAAACCTTCCCTCCTTCGTAGGCTTCGCTACCTCCGTAGTGAAGTGCCCAGTCTCTGGATCTCAGCCCAACATGGACAATGTCTTTACTTTCTTCACCTTCACTATAGTGGTGCTAGATTTCAAGGCTCAAGATAAAGTATCCTTGTTGGGAGATCTTTCTTCTACCCTCTTTCTTTTGTGCTCCAGTGTATTTTCTATCCATGACTCAGAGCTGGTAACCTTGGTGGTAGAGACCAACTCTTCTATAAATAGTTTTCTAATAACTGGAGGAGTAGACTTTGACCTTGAAGAAAATGGATTTATGGAGGTAGGGGATGAGGAAACCAATTTGGTGACTTGGGAAACCTTCTGCTATTTCTTGCCTTCTTCATTTGATTCAGTGGCCGAGGTGCTGGAGCTATCCTCACCCACATCTACTATGACAGGAGAATCTTGCCTTGGAATATCTTGAGCCGAGGTGCTAGCTTGGGTGTCCAAAGTATCAGCCTTTGCTAGATGCTTTATTTCTACAACTTTAGTAGGCTCAACCATGGATTGGGTGACATCTATAGAAATCACATCTTCTGTCGAACCAATGACAAGGCGTGAACCATCTTCGCATGTCTTCTCTAATGGGACTGTCTTCTCAGGAGGTTCATCCCCCCCACCAGCTGGCTGAGTAGGCCCTTTGGAAATAGTTGCAATAGATGCTGAAGAGGAAGTAGGAGTGCTCCTAGTCTCTTTTATAGGATTTAGTCGAGATGTTAGCTTTCTTTCCGACCTCTTCTTTCTGCCCGGTGTCCATTCGACCCACTATTCTGTCCTTTTGTAGATCCCACCCATCAAGGTATGCAAATCATTGATGGCTTTCTCTAACATGGGTACAGAGCTTATGGGGAGGGGCTTAATCTTCTCCAAATATGTATCATCATACATGTGTTGGTCATCATCTTCTAATCCCTCAACCGCAATGTTAACTTTGAACCTTTTGATTTGTTCAATAGTTAACCTGGCATAAAATCTTTCTTTGCTCTCCAAGTCATCTTTGCAGTTGGCCTAGTAGTCTTCAATATCATCAACATGGTGAATTGCATGACTCATTTGCAAGACATCTCAAGCATAATTCATAGGGTCATACTATAGCCTTAGAACATCATATGTTTCCAACTGAAATCTTTTGGAGAATGACTTTAGAACATTCTTTGCTTCAGACCAGGATGCACAATTGTAAGCTCCAATGACCATCGGGAATTCATAGCCTTTCTTCTTAGCATTAGCATAGATCGGGTTGACTTGGAGCTCCTACCTCATCACCTCAGTCAGCATGATCATATCATCAGGATATCTATGCAACTTCAAGGGGAAGTCATGAAATCCTGCAAGATGAATATATGAGAAATCTACAAATTGAATGAGAAAGCACCCAAACTAGCTGATAAAAGCCATGGCTTCATGAGAGAATCTCCTTTTTGAGCAACCCTATAGCTCCCTGCACAATCTCATCATAAATGCATCATTAACTCTGAGGTAGTCAGCATAACTATTGTGCAACTATAAACAAGGGAAGAACTCATAACTCTTAACATCTTCCAAAAATTCCTCTAATCTAGGAAGCCCTGGCCAAATTTAAATTGTGGCCAATATATATAATAAAACTGAAGACATGTAGAATTCATTTTGATGCTTAGCCCTATCTAGCGCATCGACCAGATTTTCACTTACCATAAAAGCCCAATCAATAAAATGGTGTTGAGAATGGATCACCTGAACCAAGAAGAAATGATGATCAATGAAATTGAGGGCCTCTCTCTCACCTCTGATCTTGTGGAGCAATACCAGGATATCCTCTATTTCTGGCCTTAGGTTAGTATCGTATAGTGTTTTAGGCAGCTTCTCTTTTGCGCTTTGAGGCTCTTCAAACCATGCCTTCGGTATCTCTTTCTTCCACATAGACTTCTTCACTATATACTCAGTCACCACCCAATTGTATGTCATTTTTGAATACTCAACTTGCTTAGGGATGCGAAGTGAGTTCTGAATTGATTCTCTATCAATAGAGAGTAGCACCATGTCATCAGGAAAGAGGATTTGCTTGGTATCAGGATTGTATCGAGCTATACATTCTTGAATCAGTTTAGGAGCTTGAACGACTATGGGAAACCTAGCAACTTCAACTAATCTACTCTCCTTTAGCTTCTCAGTGATGGGGTGCATTTGATCTACTTTTAGCCTGTTCTAAAAGTTCTGCATATCAAAGAACTTTATAGAAGTATCTAAGATGTTATGCTAGTCAGAGGTGATTTCGTTCATCCCATCAAAACCCATGAATATGGTTGCCATCTTCAATTGATTAGGATTCATAAATTGAGAATATGCTTCAGGGATGTAAAAGCGTGAAACAACTATTGTTGAGAGCTCTTAAATCAAACAAATCATAAAATAGATGGTAACTTCTATTTGCAATATTTCTCTGATTTTATAACTTTTGAATTCTTACCATTTAACGACCAACTTTTCATGCCACATGAATGAGAAGACTTAAGCATTAATGAAAAATCTTGTTATGATCCTAAATGGCTTTATTTGAATTAATTACTTTTCCCTTACGGGCCGTTAAGAAACATGTTTTCACTTTAGCAACCGTAATGGTAACTTCTTTGAGGTAGCGGAAAATTACTTTTCTGCTTCCCTTTAGGGTGGAGAAATACTTTTGGGATGCTCTTGACTCAAAAATCCACTGAAGGATAATTTTAGCCTATTGATATGCTAAAATGGTATGTGTTGATTTTTTTAGCATTCCTAAGGTCTGGGATCACATATGAGACAAATTCCTTTCCCAATTTTTCCCATTTTAGTGATTTGGCAGAAAGCGTACTCCACCAGTCGAAACTCACCTATTTAAGGTAGTGGAGAAGCCATTTTCTGCTTTTCTACCAATAAGCTTACACCTTCAATTCTTCCTTGTTCAATCGTTCCTTTGTGCTTGAAACTGATTTAATCTGAATGCCCAAGCTTCCTTATTCCCAAATCTCTCATTTCCATTTTCACTAACTTTGATACTTCAGATTCTGCTAATTGTGGAAAATGCCCTCTGAAGGTGATTTTGCACCATGGAGAAGCTCAGAACTAATTTTTGGCCAATGCTACAAAATGGAGTATTAAGAGTGAATACTTCAACTATATATAATACCAATGTTAGAATCTTTCGAAACATGACCCTTATCAGATTTGGGAACTTAACCTACCCAAAGAAACATGATTTCAGACCCAAATTCCCACCGGCTCATAAAGGAGAAGTCAATTTGGGAAAATCTGATAAAGATCTCCTAGCCTAAGGAGAAACTAGACTTAGACTCAGGATCCACATGAAACTTTCAAGACTACTACTACACATTAAACATCCACTTTTGTCTCAAAGGTATGTAGACCAAAAGTGGGGCAACAGGGTGGTGTCTGTGGGAGTGTGGAATGAAGTACGATAAGCCAAGAGGGTGGAATTTATTTAGAGGTGTTAGTTGCGACCAAAATCATTGACAACCTTTTGGAGGATTTTCAAAATGGTTTTGTTGGTTTCCTCATCTTGGTTGTTTCCTTGGGGGAAATATGGGCTGGAGAAATGGTGATGGATGTGGAATCTACCACATAGGTCATCCACATGCTGATTTTCAAATAGTGTAACATGATCGGTGAAAATGGTGGAAAGGATGCCGAAGTGATAGATGATATGGTAAAGGATGAACTTGGATATCTGGATGCTCATAATTAAGGTGAGAAAAATTTCTTCAACCCATTTTGGGGAATATTTAGTAGTAGTTATGATATACTTATGTCCATTAGAAGAAGGGGGAGTGATCAAACCAACAAGGTTGAAGCCCCAACATGAAAAGGGAAATGGTGGCACAATGGGTTATAAGTCTTGTGCTGGTGCATAGATTATATTAGCATGTTGTTGAGAAGGCAGACACTTCTTTACAAACTCACATGTGTTGTGCTCCATTATTGGAAAATAATACCCAACTTTTGACAAGTGGCTTTGCTAAGACCGTGCCACTTATGTGGGCACCGCAAATGCCAACATGAACCTCTTGTAAATCCAGGATGACCTTGTTTGAATCTAAACATCGAGAGAGGATATTGTGATATTCACAATGATATAGGTTGTTGGCTACAAGAGTGTAGCGGGAAGCTCTATGAATATAGTTCTGGCATTGAATGTTTGTGAGGTGAGGGGATATGATATCATCCTTTAGATAAGTGTGGATGTCATGGTACCATGGGGAATGGGGACCAACCAAAATACACACCATTTCAGAATCAGCATTATCGTAAGCGGATGTGTGTAGTTACTCAACTAAAAATTCATATTGCACCGCATCTCAAGGGATTTCCAATAATGACCCGATAGTTTCCATAATATTTGTCACTCTATTCTGAAGCCTAGGCACTTGTGTGAACTATAAGCCAATGAATTTTTCTACTAGTCTATCCATGAGCTCTTTGTATTGTAACAACTTGTCATCCTTGGTTTGAAACTCATTTAAGACATGTTTGATGATTAGATGTGAATCGTCAAACACTTGCAGTTCTATGATATTCCATTGAATAGTTATTTTGAGGCTTGAGACAAGCACCTCATATTCTGAAATATTATTTGTGAAAGGAAATTTGAGATTGAATGAATTAGGGATGTAATCTCCTTGAGGGGTGATGAAGAGGATCCCCACTCCTGATCCATGGGATGTGTATGATCCATCAAAGTATAATTTCCACATAGGTTATTCTTCAATCATGCAGAGATGTTCATTAGGGAAATCCATCACTAATGGGTATACATCTACTAGGGGTGCTTTGGAAAGTTGATCTACATTGACATTCCCCTTTATTGTTTTTTTATCAACGTACTAGATGTTGAATTCACTTAAGAGCACAACCCATTTTTCCATTCGGCCTATAAGTGTCATTCTCGAGAGAAGGTACTTAAGTGGATCTACCTTGGAGATGAGCTTTACTATGTGGCTTAGCATGTAGTGTCAAAGTTTTTGAGTGGCAAAAACCACTGCAAGGCATAATTTTTCCATGGGTGAATTTAGCTCATATCCCACAAGCATGTGGTTGATGTAGTAGATGGCCCATTCTTTTCCATTATCATCAAGTTGTGTCAAGAGTGATCCCAATGTTTTCATAGTTGCTAAGATGTATAGATTGAAAGGTCATCCTAGTGTTGGTGGCATGAGGATGGGTGTGTTAGCTAGGTACTCCTTGAGTTTTTCAAAACTTCACTACCAAATTGGATACCATTTGAAACTTTCATCCTTGCGCACTAGTTGTGTGAATGGTTGGCACTTGTCTTCCAACTGGGATATGAATCTATAGATTGATTGTAGCTTATCCTATAGACTTCTTAGCTAATTAAGTGTGCATGATGGATGCATGTCAATAATGGCTTTTACTTTCTTAGGATCAATCTATATGCCCCACCATGATGCAATGAACCCTAGCAACTTTCTTGATGTGATGCCAAAGACACACTTCATCGGGTTCAATTTCATACCATAGTGGTGCAGGCGATCAAACACACACTCAAGGATATTCAAGTTTTCAAACCATGTCTTTGACTTGGCAAGGATGTCAGCTACATATACTTTAAGGATTTTGTGGATCATGTCATGGAGGATAGCGATCATTTCTCTTTGATATGTAGCTCCTACATTCTTTAACCCAAATGGCATCATATTGTAACTAAAAGTGCCCCATGGCATTGTGAATGTTGTCTTGTGTGTGTCTTCTTTTTCTATATAGATTTGGTTATACCCTAAAAATCCATCCATGAAGGATAACATCTTGTGGCCTATTGTTAGGTCAACAATCATGTCAATGTTTGGCAGGGAAAATCATCTTTTGGGTATGATTTATTTAAGTCTCAGAAATCCATATATATTCTGATTTCTCTTGAGGGTTTAGTTACTTGCACCATGTTGGATATCCATTCTGAGTAATAAATGGCATGAATGATCTTTTCCTATATGAGTTTCTCAAGCTCTTCCTTTACTAGTATGGCCACCTACGAATGAATCTTGTGTAGTTTCTACTTGACTGGTTTTAAATTTGTATCTACCGCAAGGTGATGAACAACCATATTTGGATCTAGCTCAGGCATGTGAGTGTATGACCATGAAAATTTGATGGTTTCCTCCTGGAGGAGTTCTTTGAAAGCTATCTCTTCACCCTCAGTTAAGGATGTTGCAATATATGTGATCCTTGGACATTATTTCATTCCAAGTTGATAGAATTGGTTTCTTTGATTAGGATAGATGATTGTTCTAGTCTGTAGTCATGGATGGGGGGAAGAGGCAAGTTATCATCCTCTAGCACCTTAGAGAGGTTTTCATTAGAAGATATGTCCTTTTCTTTTTTTCTTTTTTGGAGTTAGAATGTGGCCCAAAGGGATTTTTACAAAAGGACTTCTCATTTTCTTTTTTTTCTTTTTTATTTTGTAGTTGAAGACTTCCTCTTCCCTGAAGTATCCCTTGGGTTTGAGCTTGTAGATGTATGTTGATTCTTTCCCCCAGTTTGATTGTTGGTCTGAAGCTCCAATGAATCTCAGGAGTGCATCCTTGCTTTAGAATTCATCAATGTGTTCCATGTTTGGTTGGTCCTAGTCTATAAGTTTGGGATGGATGAGGGGGAGGTTGATTAGGTTAATGAAAATTTGGAAGAGGATAGAATTTCCCATGAAGGTTTCATCATAAAAAATATCATCGTAGGATTTATTTTCTTCCTCTTATGGGATGTCTTCAATTTCCACAAGTTTGTCTTGGATGTTAAAATGGGTAACGTTGGGTGAATTGGTGCCCCCAGTGATGGTATCAGATCCTCGTATATGCAAGTGAGGGGTATTGAAGCCAATGCCTCAATGTGGAAGATTTTTTGAGGCTTCTATTGGGTCTTTTTGTACCAGCTTCTTTAGGTCCTAGACCACCACCCTACTAGTTCCATTGTTCAATGACCCATTTATGCAACATGGGGTACTTGTACTTGAAGTATCCAATCAGCTCAATATCAGGAGCTAGAGGGTCCTTCTACAACCATTTGTTAATTTTGGGGTCTATTTATTCATAATTCCATGGGAGACAAATGTTGATGGTCCCATTTTCTTGACATTAGGATCTTCTTGAGGGGATTTTGTTTGATGACAGGGGCATCCCTGAGTATGTGGATCCAGTGGTAGGGCCCCTACTGCAAAGGCATTCATCAAGTTTTATCCTCTATAACCCATGTTGTTGACGTTGACACTAGAAAGGGTGGAGACTAAGATAGTCTCTAGATAACACTGGGATTGGGATGAATTGGTGATAGAAGTATCAATGTCAATGCTAGGATAGTGGGTGTAAAGGGGGAAGGAGGCTTCCAACTCACAACAATATGTGAAGGGTTGGGGATCAATGTAGATGGTGATTTCAGTGCCTTGATGTGGGAATTTGATATATTGATTATAGGTGGAGGGTTGGCTTTGATGGAATGGATCCATGGTCATCTGAGGAGAATGTTATATGAAAGTTCAAGATCAACAATGTGTCAAACAGTCTCTTGGATTGTTGGGCCCAACTTGATGGGTAACAAAATAGTACCTTTCAAGGTATGCTCCAAGTTGTCATAGGCTTTTATGGTGATGACTTCATGTGAAATGTCAGCCTCTATATACCCCACCTGTTGGATGAACTTCAATGTACACAAGTTTAGGGCTAAACCATTATCTATCATGACCCGCTTGACGAAAAACTCATTGACCATTACGGTGATGCGGAGTGGGAGATTGTGATTTGGCTCAATGGATGACATGTCTGAAGGTTTGAAGGAAAAGGAAGAGGATGTGGATAAGTACCCCAAGAGGTCCTTAAACTGAATGTTGTTGATGTATGTGGGGACATGCACCTCTTGGATGGTGTTATTGAGGATATCTTGATGGAGGGGTAAGATACAAAGGAGGTCAAGGATAGAAATTTAGGCAAGTGTATTCCCAAGATGTTCTAAGAGGTTGTACTGTAGATTAGGGGAAGTCATAGGATTAGCACCGGTGACAGTTATACGACCTCTACATGTTGTGACTGTACATTGACTATCAATGCCTTTGACATGGATGACATTTACTATGGGCTTAAATTGGGAGATGCACCCAAAAAACTTGTCATAATTGATATAGGTAGTGGTATAGTCCTTTCTATCAACATTGTCACCTTGTTTTCCCTTGCCTTGGTTCCGAGGTGGTGGCTTAATGTTGGTTGGGTTCTTTCCTATGTTGTGTTGAGGAAACACATTTTGATATATTTTTAGGTTGGCATTAGGTGGTGCTTGGGTAGGTGCATCGACCGTGATCTCCTTTTTATCAATGAGGTCCTGGACATAGTGTTTGAGTCTCATGCATTTCATAGTAGCATGTCCCTTAACACAGTGATAATCAAAATACTCATTTTTTTGTACCGGGCTCATTTGGGGTTTGACTCATCAAATGGTTGGGTTTGAGGATAGACAATTAGGTTAGTGCTAGCCATATGACAAAAGATGACATCCAATGGTTCACCAAGAGGGGTGAATGTCCACTTTTGGTTATTTTGGATGCATGGCTTGTTTTGACCTTGGGTAACTGATATTGAATTGGTTTGGTTGGCTTGAGGTTGGCAAGGTGACTGGGGTTATTGGTATGTAGGTGTTTGTTGTTGACACACTGGTGCAAGTTGATTAGGACCAGCCATGACAACCTAAACATGTTTGGTTTTGGTAGCCCCATCTATGACAACATTCTTATTTTTGTTCTAGTAACGAGGTTGGTCATTACTAGGTCTATCTTGCGAGATTTCCTTGTAGTGACTAATGGTACCATCATCCAAGAGGCCTCTTTCGATATTCATCCATTTTCCTTTGATGTCTTGGTAGGTTTGTATGAAATTCATCCTCATGAAGTAGGATAACTTTGGATGTAGATTGTCAATGAATATTTTGGTGAGATGATTTTCTGGCAGTTGATATGACAGTCTCATGGTGAGGTTCTGCCATCTTTGTAGGTAATCGGTCAGGCTCACCTCCCTTTTGTTTGGAATTGTATAGGTCCAACAAGGATAGATCATTCTCGATATTGTGTGCTTATTACACCATGAACTTCTTAGAAAGCTTGAAAAATGTTGTGATTGATCCGTATGGTATTTTATAGAACCACTCAATGGTGGTCCCTCCCAAGATCTTGGGGAATATTCACATGAGGAACTTTTCGCTATATGTAACCTCTTGACAAGCCATGTAAAACTCCTTAACGTGGATGATGGGATCCCTCTTCCCTTGATATTTATCAAATTTGGGAGTTTTGAAATGCTTGGGGAAGGGAACTACCATGATAGATCTATCGAAAGGGTAGTGATGCGGAGAAAATCATAACACTCTTCTAATACTGCAAACTCTCTCCATTATCTTTCTTGAATCTTCACATGTCATTGAGGCTTTCTAAAATCTGCATTGGAGATGTCTTTATCTCTACAAATACGTGATTACTTCTTTGTCTTTCTTTACAAAATAATGACTTAGAGGTTCACCTACTCTCATTGATCACCATAAGGATCTCAACTCAACCAAATAATCTTATCTTTGCATTAGCCTTCATAATAATACCCACTTTTCTTCAAGCTCACCATTAGTCTTTATACCATACGGTCTCCCATGGACTGAGTTTTCACCCACCACCTCATGGGTCAAACTAAGCACAACCATGCATATACAACTATGCTGCCACCTTTCCTCATAATCAAGCCACCATATAATAGTTTTCACCGGTTCCACGACTGAGCTCCACTTTATCAACTCATAGTATGATCCAGCACACTCATGCATGTGGAGACATTATTTCACAACTTTTTGTACATAATTATCTATGCTTGGTGACTATAGCATGTCTAAAGGTTGCCACCTTTCATACTTGAGCATCGGGCCATCATACAGTAGCACTTCACTAAGTCTCCTCACGGTGACTGTTGAAAAATAATGCTTGGTTTCCTTTACTATGACAGTGGGAAAAAAAAAGGCTTCCACTATCCTTGTTGCTTCAAATCATAACTATCATCATGTGACTCTCAGACTCCAATTACATGATTGTCAAAACACTCTTTCATGATTCCTTCACCGGCACAACCAACCCAATAACATTAACGGATACATGCACGGATGCAAGCACCAAATATTTAAAAGTCTTATCAAACTCTTGGAGAAACCCAATAATACTCAAACTAAGAATTCACTTCATATCACCCCCATCCATTTGCAGGTTTTGGAATAAACTTAACCTGGGACTTTACTTTCCCAACCGATTCTTGAATCAGTTACACGATGACAGATTAGAAAATCAGCCACTTCAAATCAAAACAAGACCTGATACATTGCATTGTTATGCAACCAAACAATAATCAATTTGAATTAACAATATTACTTTCCAACTCTTTGATAGACCAATTCATACTACTATGACATTCTTCCAGATGAATACGAAACAAAGAAACCAAAAGCCAATAGCATAGGAAAACAAACTTCATAAACAATGAATAGCCAAAACATGAAAGAGAGAGACACGACAATATATTAAATATTTTGTTATCTTAAAACAAAAAATAATTTGAAATACACAAGCATATAGCATGCATGGCTCTATGGCTGAAGGCCAGAGAGCTGCTTCCCTCTTCACTCTTGTTTTCTCTCTTTTCCCACTATTATGTAGCTTCCTCTCACTCTCTCCTATATCCTGATTCAGTTACATTTTTCTCTATTTCAAGAGATGCTAAGATAGTTATAAAACTAACCTATTTGCCCAACTTGATCAATTACAATGCTATTAGAATCATTCTCATGATGTTTTTAACACATTACAATGCAATTTTAGGGACTTTAACCCTTTCTCGACATGGTCCCATGA
Organism: Chamaecyparis obtusa; assembly: GCA_027943335.1. Lineage (NCBI taxonomy): Eukaryota > Viridiplantae > Streptophyta > Pinopsida > Cupressales > Cupressaceae > Chamaecyparis > Chamaecyparis obtusa. Next base: position 655,006 of record BSBK01003115.1, on the reverse strand, counting down.
AATTCAAAAGGACTCAAACATTACAATCTTATAAAACTCCTCATAATGCTAATGGGTCAAGATGCTCCCGCATCATACTCCCAAGCTTAAAAGATTTCCATGTCCCATGGAAATGTTGTTTGGTTCATGCTTCTACTGCTCACTCTGATGTTGCAACTGACTTGGCCACTATCCACCTTTGCATTCTGTTGCTTCACACCATCACCTTATTGCCATCTTACCCACCCAAGATCCTATAAGATGCTAACCACCCTTCACTTAGTGGTTTCTCTGTTGCACCTTCTACCCAGCCTTATCTCAGTGGAGACAATACCAAGACCTATGCTCATGAGATCTTCACAAAAGAACATCTTTGTTCTTCTGCAGCTTCAATGGATCACTCTTGCAACTAGTTACAAATTCTAGCCACCAAATCACCAAACCTTTTGCTTGCTCTGATACCATTCTGATGCGGAGAAAATCATAACACTCTTCTAATACTGCAAACTCTCTCCATTATCTTGCTTAAATCTTCACATGCCATTGAGGCTTTCTAAAATCTACATTGGAGATGTCTTTATCTCTGCAAATACACCATTACTTCTTTGTCTTTCTTTACAAAACAATGACTTAGAGGTTCACCTACTCTCATTGATCACCATAAGGATCTCAACTCAACCAAATAATCTTATCTTTGCATTAGCCTTCATAATAATACCCACTTTGCTTCAAGCTCACCATTAGTATTTATACTATACGGTCTCCCATGGACTGAGTTTGCACCCACCACCTCATGGGTCAAACTAAGCATGACCATGCATATACAACTATGCTGCCACCTTTCCTCATAACCGAGCCACCATATAATAGTTTTTGTCAGTTCCATGATCGAGCTCCACTTTGTCAACTCACGGTATGCTCCAGCACTCTCATGCATGTGGAGACATTATTTCACAACTTGTTGTACATAATTATCTATGCTTGGTGATTGTACCATGTCTAAAGGTTGCCACCTTTCATACTCTAGCATCGGGCCATCATACAGTAGCACTGCACTAAGTCCCCTCATAGTGACTGTTGAAACATAATGCTTGATTTCCTTTACCATGACAGTGGGAACAAAAATGGCTTCTGATATCCTTAATGCTTCAAATCACAACTATCATCACATGACTCTCAGGCTCCAATTACATGACTGTCAAAACACTCTTTCACATTTCCTTCACTGGCATAACCAACCCGATAACATTAACGGACGTGAGCACCAAATATCTAAAAGTCTTATCAAAATCTTGGAGAAACCTGATAATACTCAAAAGAATTCACTTCATAACACCCCCATCCATTTGTAGGTTTTGGAATAAACTTAACCCAAGACTTTACTTTCCCAACTAATTCTTGAATCGGTTACATGATGACAGATTAGAAAATCAGCCACTTCAAATCAAAACAAGACCCGATACATTGTGCTATTATGCAACCAAATAATAATAAATTTGAATTAACAATATCGGTTTCCAACTCTTTGATAGACCGATTCATACTACTATGACATTCTTCTAGATGAATACGAAATAGAGAAACCAAAATCCAATAGCATAGGAAAACAAACTTCATAAACAATGAATAGCCAAAACATGAAAGAGAGAGACACGACAAGATATTAAAGATTTTGTTATCTTAAAACACAAAATACTTTGAAATACACAAGCATATAGCATGCATGGCTCTTTGGCTGAAGGCTAGAGAGCCACTTCCCTCTTTACTCTTGTTTTCTCTCTTTTCCCACTATTTTGTAGCTTCCTCTCACTCTCTCCTCTATCTTGATTCGGTTACATTTTTCTCTATTTCAAGAGATGCTAAGGTATTTATAAAACTAACCTATTTTCCTGACTTGATCAATTACAATTCTATTAAAAGCATTCCCATGATGTTTTTAACACATTACAATGCAATTTTAGGGACTTTAACCCTTTCTCAACATGGTCCCATGAACTTCAAAAGGACTCAAACATTACAATCTTATGAAAATCCTCATAATGCTAATGGGTCAAGATGCTCCCGCATTAGGTAGGGACAAATTTCTTCAAATTTGAAAATCTTTCTCCCATTACCAGCTTTGATCTCCTTAAGAGCATTCTTCATTTCTTCCCATTCTGCATTAACAGGAGGTGGAGTGGGTACTCCCATTTGGAAGGGGTCTAATGGCATAGGTGAATATGGAAAGTTTTGAATAGGGTATGGTGGGATTGGATAAGGGTATTGCCTTGTGATATAGGCCAGTTGAAATGGATTATAAGGTGGTGGTTGGGAAATGTATTGTTGTTGAGATGCAGAGGCATATGGTTGTGCCTGGTATGGCATTGCTTGTTGTTGTTGGGGGATCAGGGGATGTTGCTACTATGTGGGAAAGTATTGCTTATGTGAAGGAGATTGGTAAAATGGTGTGGACTGTTGGTGGGTGGGGCCTTATGCTTGGCTGATATATGAGGGATGAATTCCCGCATTACTAAGAGTTGGAATGGTTTCTTGGGAATGGATGATGGGAGGTGGTTTTGGAAGATAGCTAGAGAGATGAGAGGAATCAACACTTTAGTAAAACATTATAGATTAATGATAAATAAGTAAGAAATCAATGAAATATATCATCAACTAGGAAATCTACTACCTTCTAAGAGACGTGAGTATGGTATTCTCATATTTGACCGAGATTAGTGATAATGCAACGTCTAAATGAAGGATTTAAATACAAAAACAATTGAAATGAATGTAATATTTAATCTATGTTTTTATGATTTTCAATGAAATAACAATTAAAGCTATATGAAATTGATCTAAAACTTGATAATAGTGAAATCAAACTAAACTATAAATGCAAAAACTAGAATTGAATGATAGCAATTGATCTCAATGGATGCACAATATCTCAAGAACTTGATAGTATAGCATTGTTGTTCTCAAAATTGCACATGATTTGTGAAGAACTAAGGATTATTTATATAGAGTTTCTAGGATTTGATAACTCATGGAAAATCCAAAAACCACTCCTTGATTAACTTGAATTGATTGGCAAGTTATCATGGAATTAGAAACAGTTAACTCTCAAAAATCATGCAAATCAAATTGGTGACTCACAATCAGATGTTGAGATCATGCAAATCAGCTTTATGACTCACAATCAAGAGTTGATTTAGAAATTTAACAGAATGAGTCAAAAAGTTGATTTTGAGTTAACTGTCCTAATTTTTGCATAGATAAATATTGATTTATTTAATTTTCATATGTTTTATTCTCAACCCATTTGATTTAATCAATTAAATAACTGATTTGTGGGTTAATCAATTATTAAATCAAATTTTATTCCAAAATGATATTATCAATTTGACAATTTAATTTTAATCAATTAAATAAATATTCAAATAAATAATATTAATTAAGAATAATTTAATTAAATCTAATTAAAGTGATTAAGGGGCTAAATAAAATTGAATTAATTAAATATTCAACATATTCAATTAATCACACTATTTAGTTTTGAAAATATCACCCTAACTCAGGCATTAGGGTTCACAGATATTTCATCCTAACAATGGAAACCTTCTCGAGTTGTGGGTGGACTCTGATTAAGAAGGAGTCTCCAGATTCTAGGCCGGTTCCTATTTGATTTGGAATATCACCTGAACTAACTTTAGTTGGGAAAAAGGTAAGAAATAAATGCTTTTGAAAACTGAATAAAAAGGGGGTGATACACCAAAATTAAACTCAGATTTTCTTGGAATCAAAAATAACATCCACAATGCACATATTGATGAGACTGGCACTATCATTCACTGATCAACATATAGGTTAATCTAAATTTTACTACTAGGGTATAGACCACAAATAGTAAAATTTGTTAACGAACATACATATTCTGCACAAGGTTTGGATTTTTTTCACTTAGAGGAGGAATAGAAAGAATTCACTTCTCTTTGTTACCAAAATAGATAAACACTTATGTAGAATGATGAAAAGGACTGAATTCAATACTCACAATATGAGAAAATATGGATCACTTGCATTATTTTCCTCAAAACTCTAAAAATGCGGGTTACAAAATATAAGATAAGGCACACAGGAACAAAATTCTCACTGAGTCCTCTCCAAAATCTTGAACTCCCCTAAAACTGATTAAGAAAATCGGTCTTATAGCCCCCTAATGCCATAATTCGAAAACCATGCCCCCTGATTTTAGCCCTAAATCACTCATATTTGACCCAAATTCATGCCAAAATCCCTAAAATCAAGCATATGAAATTGCCACACATCTAGCCCTAAATGTTGTTTTTAAAGATAGAAATCTTTTACAAAATTTACCAACATTTATAAAAATAAAAATTGAGATAAACTCAATATACTAAGCCTATACAAAATCTAAACTTAGAGAAAACCCTAAGTCTAAATTATTACAAAATACAAAGGGTCGATATGACAATGACCACTAAGTAATCTGCCACCTATGTGAGATATTTCGAGGCAATGTGCAAGATGGAAACAATGGTCTCGAGGCTCTGGCTATGTGTACGGGGCTAGAGTAAATGCATTGAATGTTCTGTCAGTGGATTTTAGGTTTCTAAAAACTTTGTTTTACTCCTATTTTTTCGCATTTCATTGTGTCTGTCTTTGAGAAAAATCAGGGAAAACCCTAACTGATGGTGAAACTATGCTAAAAATTAACTGGAATTAGGCATTTTCACTGGTGAAATCTAGCATTATGAATGCAAGCAGTATGTTGAAGGGCTCTAGCTGTGAAATATTGGAGAGCTTGAGCACTGTCCATTACATCATAGACTCAAAGCTCGGGCTGAGTTGTGACTGAAACATGCACATGGCTGGGAAAATCATTGTGATAGCTTGTACCATGATTGTTGTTGATGTCCTATGTGACTGGGAATACTCTTATGATAACTCAGGCTGTGACTATCACATTTCAATCACATCTTTAGACCAAGCTTTAAGCTAGACTTTTGTATCTAACTCAAGCTTAACAATGAGCTCATATTGTGGATGTTATGCTCTCGGCCTTGAATTTGACTTTGAATGGACTCGTTATCTAGCATCGAACTCAATCATAAAGCTTGGCTATAATACTGGAGTTTGGGTTTTGATAGTTGCAACCTAGCCACTCAGCTTGCAACGAGCACAAAGCTCAGATTGCAAACTGTGAGTTGGAAGCCATAATGGTAGACTCGACCTCTTTATTTAGCTTATCCCCTGTTATGAAGCTCAGGCTACATGTGATAGTGAACTCAGCCCTGAACTTTCCTCTGGTGAACTCGAGCTAGAACTCAGTCTCGATTTGCAACAATGAGCTCGAGCTTAGCATGAATTTTGAGCATAAAGCTTGGCTTGTAGATTTGGGGTTTGAGCCTCGAGCTCCAGTTAGAAAACTCAACCTAAATGAAAGATAAGTGTATCTTTCCTTCTTTTAATTTCCATTTGCTCCACTTATTCTTTATGTTGATTTTATTTTCATCTTATTGCAATGTCTTTCAAAGTTCACTTTGCTTGATGTAAATGAATGTGTCTTCTCTTTAATACACCAATCACTTATTATATGTCTTTATACCAATCATGATGTACTACATCTTTTGGGTTATCTCTATTTGATGGATGCTTACCATTGTTGACTATAGACATCTTAAGCTTGTAAACACCATTGTTTTAATCCCTTCTTCAACTGTAGCTTGTATACACTAGTGTTTTATTTCTAGCTCGATCTCAATCGACTTGGGGTTTTTTCCATGTCCACCAATCATTTATTACTATTGTAATATACACTAGTCTTTACTCTTTCCAGGCTAAGCTTCATGAAACACATATTTGAAGCTGACTCGGGTTTTATTTTGTGACCACTATTATATTGATGTCGTGACCTTTTCTTGAAAAATATCATTGTACCCTTGCATCAGTAATTTTTATTGCTCACCAGTTATTATCATTGTGTACTCATCTGAATGTTCAATCTCCATCATATTAGCTACATTGATCTACAACTTAGGCATTATGTGTTGAGTCCATTGCTTGAGCTTATGCCATTGTTATTTTTTCTTGTCTTCAGCTCATTTTTCATACACCAGTCTTTACTTGATGTCTTCAGCTTGGCTCATGTTGATGTTCATTAATGATTTAGGAAATGAGACCATACTGGCTCTTGAACTCAAACTTCTCCTTTTTATACATTCTACCCCTGTGCATGAACATGAATCTTTATTGATTGAAAATATTTGCATATAATTAGTGAATGACTAGTTTTTCATTACTTTTCATGAAAAAAAGTGATTAGTGTATGATATATTTTCATTAAATAAGAAATGCTAAATTGTAGAATGTTCTATTTATTTTTCTTGTGAGGTTCAAGCAAACACTCATGACACTCACAACCACCAGAATGTAAACGTGATGGAGTTCAAGCATAGGCTTGTGACACCCATCAAGACTGTTGGAAACAATTGACTGAAGGAAATTGCTACTCAAATTATGTATTGTCTTTGATGTCACACAATGTCATAGTCCACAGTAATCAGTTCCTACCGAGCTCAGTCGGTCTGCCAGACAGGAATATTAGTGCTTACCGAGTCCACTCGGTTATCAAAGAAAATCAGTGTCTACCGAGTCCACTCGGTTATCAAAGAAAATTTAGCATTTACTGAGTTCAGTTGGTCATCAAAGGAAATTCAGTGTTTACCGAGTTCAGTCGGTCGTCAAAGGAAATTCAGTGTTTACCGAGTTTAGTCGGTTATTGAAGGTAAAGGATTGTCGGTGTTTACCGAGTTCCCTCGGTCTCCGAAAGATTGTAGAAAGTTATGGTCACTGAGCACTGTCGGCCCTTGAAGGATTTTTGCAAATAGAGTTTGCTTAATTCAGCCGACTGTTATACTAAATAATGTCGATTTGACAAATCTAAAATCATATAAATAAAAGGTCAAATGTGAAAAATAAACAAGAAATATAGCAGAAGATTTATAGAAGAAAAGATAGAAAAGGTGCGTGCGAATTTGTGAAGGATGTTCAGATATCCTTAAGGTGCAGCAGAGATTTATTCGATCAGGAAGGATCACACATATGCAGAACAGTGAAGAAAACACAATTCTTAATGGCGCATTAACTATTGAAGACATTGCAGATAAAAAGACTCACAACACCATGATGATAGACATTGCATCTGCTCTCAGCTATGAAGAATTTGATGATATTAAAGACTCCACTACTACATATGAAATGTGGATGGCACTGAAGAAAATATATGGTGGTGATGCAAATGTGAAAAGAGCCAAAGTAGAAAGCCTAAGAGGACAGTTTGACAAGATGAATATGAAGGAAGATGAAAACATTGCAAAATATGTTGAAAGAATCAAAGCAAGTGTAAGTGCAATTAGAGCTTCTGGAGGAACAATCTCAGATGAAACTGTTATAAGTAAGGTACTCAGAACATTACTCCCTATCTATGCAATAAGAGTATCAGCTATTCAAGAAAGAAGATGTGAAACAAACCACAATATAACTTTGGATGCTTTAGTTGGAAGATTGACAGCCTTTGAATTAGACAACTATGACAACTATGTTCCTAGTTCCAAAAATATTGAATCAGCATTTGAGGCCAAGGTTTCACTAAAGAAGAACAAGAAAATTAAAGAAGTTCAGTCAGAAAGTGAAGAAGTATCAGAAGAAAGTTTTGATAGTGATCTTGAAATTGTAGAAGCATTACTTGCAAAGAAGTACTCTAGAGGGAAAGGTAAATATAAAGGTAAAACTCCTTTAATCTATTTTTCATGTGAAGAAATTGGACATATTGCAGCTAGGTGCCCAAACAAGCAAGTCAAGGAAGAGAAGAGAAGTCACAAGTACTATGGCAAAAAGAATTTCAAATCATTCAAGGATAAAGGTAAGAAAACATGTTTTATGGCTAAAGATTCTGATGATAGTGAAGAAGAAATTATTTTTATTGCTATAAAAGATGAATCTGATGATGATGAAGATAAGATGGCACTTATTTCTCATATAAGCAGAGATGATATATGGATAATAGACAGCGGATGTTCACACCACATGACTGGTGACAAGACAAAATTTGAATATCTAGAAGACTGTGATAGTGGTAATGTAAGATTTGGAAACAATGAACCTTGTTGTATAAAAGGAAAAGGAAGAATCTCATTAACCAAAGAACTCATATGTGATAATGCTTATTGGGTTGAAGGACTAAAACATAATCTTCTAAGTGTAGCACAGCTAATCAACACTGGTTTCAAGGTTGAATTCATGAATGGTCAAGCAAGACTGCTAGATGAAAAAGGAAAACTCATTGGATCAGGCAAACAAACAAAAGGTAACTTATTTTATCTTGATCTCAGTGAATATTCATGTTTTATTGCTAAAATAGATGAAAGTTGGCTATGGCACAAAAGGTTATGTCATGTGAATTTTGATAACATGATAAAAATAAGCAAATTCAAGAAGGTTAGAGGCATTCCTACTTTGAAGAAACCTGATACTGGTCTATGTAAGAATTGTCAGATTGGCAAAATGAGTAAAACTAGTTTCAAGAGTAAGAACTATCAGTCTAAAGAAATTTTGGAAATTGTGCATACTGATTTATGTGGACCTATTAGAATACAAAGCTATACTGGAGATAAATTCTTTATTCTTTTCGTTGATGATTATTCTAGAATGATGACTGTTATGTATTTAAGAGAAAAATCAGAAGCATTTGAAAAGTTCAAATGGTACTTAGCAAGAGTGGAAAAGGAAACAGGGAAAAGATTGAAATGCTTAAGATTAGACAGAGGTGGTGAATTCATCTCCCATGATTTTAACAACTTTTGCATTGAAAGAGGAATCAAAAGATAGGTATCAGCTCCTAGAACTCCTGAGCAGAATGGAATAGCAGAAAGAAGAAATAGATCTATTATGGATTGTGCAAGGACTCTAATGATAGAAAAGAACATCGCTATAAAATACTGGAAGGAAGCTATCAGCACTGCAGTTCATACCTTGAACCGAGTACAATTGAAGAAAGACACATTCAAAACTCCTTATGAATTATGGTATGGCTATAAACCCAATGTAAGTTATATGAAAATATTTGGTAGCAAGTGTTATATCTTAAAAGAATCCAGAAGAAATAAATTTGATGTGAAAAGTGATGAAGGAATATTCCTAGGATATTCTAGCAAAAGCAAGGCATACAAATGTCTGAACTTATCTACTCACAAAGTCATAGAAAGTATACATGTAAAATTTGATGAGTTTGCAGAAAAGACTGAAGAAGAAAGCAAAAGGGAACCTGAGAACTACAGAAGATTCATTTACATTGAACCTGAAACATTGGCAGACACAACTATTAATAAGGAAACTATATCTACCGAGCCGAGCATAGTTACCGAGTCACAAACCGAGTCATAGGAAGAAGTTCAAACCGAGTCATAGGAAGAAATTCAGACCGAGTCTCAGCCTGAAGTTACCGAGCAAATATCTACCGAGCCCGAGCAACCTGAAGAAAAGTTCCTAGAAGACAACAGCATGAATCATTCAAAAGGCAAGGAACCTATACTAGCCAAATATGTTAGAAGACATCATACACCAGATCAAATTATTGGAAACAAATCAGATGGTACTATGACAAGAAGAAAGCTAAAAGGTAAATGTCTGCTTACTGACTTTGAACCTAGAAATATCAAAGATGCATTGGAAAATGAAAGTTGGATTGAAGCAATGAATGAAGAATTAGAACAAATACAAAAGAACAAAACATGGACTCTTGTACCTAGACCTAAAGATAAGAATGTAATTGGAACAAAATGGGTATTCAGGAATAAGCTGAATGAAGACGGTCAAGTATCTAGAAACAAAGCTAGACTGGTATGTAAAGGTTATTCTCAAGAAGAAGGTATAGATTATGGAGAAACTTTTGCTCCTGTTGCAAGATTAGAAGGTGTAAGAACTCTACTTGCTTATGCAGCACACAAAGGATTTAAGGTATATCAGATGGATATAAAATCTGCATTTCTCAATGGAATTCTTGATGAAGAGGTCTACATTGAACAACCAGAAGGTTTTGTTGATCCAGATAAAAAGGACATGGTCTGCAGGTTACACAAAGCATTGTATGGTTTGAAACAAGCTCCTAGAGCATGGTATGAAAGACTCCATAACTATTTGATTCAGATTAATTTCAAAAGAGCCAATGATAACAGCAATCTATATATTAAAGAAGGACTGGATGACAAAATTGTATTAGCGGAAATATTTGTGGATGATACTATATTTACAGGGAATGAGGATCAGTGCAAAGAATTTTCAGAGCAAATGAACAAAGAATTTGAAATGTCTATGTTTGGTTTAATAAAATTCTTTGTTGGTCTTCAAATTCAGCAAAGCAAGAATGGTATATACATTACTCAATCTAAATACATTAAGGAAATACTTAAGAAGTTTGGTATGGAAGATTCAAAACTAGTTGGTACACCCATGTGTACTGGACTGAAACTTACCAAAAATGATGATTCAAAAGAAGTTGATCAGACCCTATACCGATCTATGATTGGAAAATTGTAGTATGTAGTACATACAAGACCTGATATTGCCTTAGCAATCGGTATAGTAGCTAGATTCTCAGCAAAACCTAAGGAAAATCATATGATGGCAATCAAAAGAATCTTAAGATACTTAAGAGGAACTAAAGAATATGGTTTGTGGTATAAATTTGGTGACAATCTAGACTTAAAAGTGTTTGCTGATGCTGACTGGGCAGGAAACATTGATGACAAAAAAAGCACAAGTGGTGGAGCATTTTTTCCTTGAAAAAGACTAGTATCCTAGACTAGTAAAAAGAAAAATTGCACATCTCAATCCACAGCTGAAGCATAATATGTTGCTGCTGCAGTAAACTGTTCAAATATTGTTTGGTTTAAACAGTTATTAGAAGGTATGAAGGTTGAAATCAAAGAACCAGTTGTTATATTTTGTGACAATACCAGTGCAATAAACATTTCGAAGAATCCAGTGATGCATTCCAAAACCAAGCACATTGCTATTAAATATCACTTTGTCAGAGAATTGGTGCAGGATAAGGAAATCAGATTAGAATATATTCATACAAAAGAACAGATTGCAGACATTTTTACCAAACCATTACCTAAGGATGCATTTGTGTATCTAAGAGGTAAGTTAGGGGTCATTCCCCTATCTGAGGCTCACTAAATATAGTTTTAGTGATGCATCAACCAGAACATGATTGAAAATCAACTAGTTGATGCAGCATATTCAAGGAATCATTGCATATGAATCAGTACTTGAGGTACATTAATTTACACCGGTAATATGTGAATTGTCTTTGACATGTGTTGTCAAAGAGGGAGTGTTTGCTATGTCTTTTCTATTACTTCAAGAAATTTTCAATAGTTAGAAGGAAGAATTTTCAGGATAAAGGAAGTTTGTTGACAGAGGGAGATTTGAATCTGAACCGAGCTAACTCTTTCAAATTTCTTATGCTATGACATACTGTGTTGCCATCAATGCCAAAGAGGGAGATTGTTGGAAACAATTGTCTGAAGGAAATTGCTACTCAAATTATGTATTGTCTTTGATGTCACACAATGTCATAGTCCACAGCAATCAGTTCCTACCGAGCTCAGTCGGTCTGCCAGACAGGAATATTAGTGCTTACCGAGTCCACTCAGTTATCAAAGAAAATCAGTGTCTACCGAGTCCACTCGGTTATCAAAGAAAATTTAGCATTTACCGAGTTCAGTCGGTCGTCAAAGGAAATTCAGTGTTTACCGAGTTCAGTCGGTCATCAAAGGAAATTCAGTGTTTACTGAGTTCAGTCGATTATCGAAGGTAAAGGATTGTCGGTGTTTACCGAGTTCCCTCAGTCTCTGAAAGATTGTAGAAAGTTATGGTCACCGAGCACTGTCAGCCCTTGAAGGATTTTTGCAAATAGAGTTTGCTGAATTCAGCTGATTGTTATACTAAATAATGTCGATTTGACAAATCTAAAATCATATAAATAAAATGTCAAATGTGAAAAATAAACAAGAAATATAGCAGAAGATTTACAGAAGAAAAGATAGAAAAGGTGTGTGCGAATTTGTGAAGGATGTTCAGATATCCTTAAGGTGCAGCAGAGATTTATTCGATCAGGAAGGATCACACATATGCAGAACAGAGATCTGTAATTAGCAAGGCAGTTGCATTATTATACAGGTCATTTTTTCATTGTTACCTTCTTATCATTGTAACAGTGAATTCTAAATCTCTTAACCGAGTTGGTTTAACAACCATATTGTAAATCCTCTAACAAGGTGACAATTCCATTGAATTGTCTTCAAGACCTCTTACCAGGCCACTCCTAGCAGGGTGTTTAAATCCTCTAACAAGGTCACACCTAACAGTGTGTTTTGTAACCTTTTACCGGGTTGGCTTCTAACCGGGCATCACTTCAGAAAAGTGAAAATCAGTATCTAGATACATTGGTGGTTTTTCCCATATTGGGTTTCCATGTTAAATCTTGTGTCTCTTGTGTTCTTAATTGCTATCTTAATCATACACCAGTGCTGATGAATATCTAAAAGATAATTTTGCTAATACTTTCTGCATCTTCAAAGTTACTGCAATCTATTTACCGAGTACTAAAACAGATAACATTTTTAAGATATCCTAAGGGATCTGGAAAGAATTAATTGTAAAGTGTTTTATGGTTGACTGATTCACCCCCCCTCTCAGTCACTTCATCCATATTCCATCACAAGACACTCTGTAAACACTCCTGATACTTTGAAATACAATTCTTGAAGCATTCTTTCTTTTGAACAACAATATCATTGCATATGATCAATTCTTGTAGCATTTTGAATTCAGCATAATCATATGAACATGGAATTTAATGTCATTGTTACCGGTCATTATCCAATAGGACTTTTGGCATTTACAACATGGTTGTATCTCTTTCTTGTACTTGTGATTTAACTATCTTTGAAAGAACATGTTGTAGCATCTTTTAAAGCACTTTGGTACTGCATCCATTTCTTTTAATTGTGGTATGAAAACCATTCAATTGAGCATTGCATCTTTTACTCTGTCAAGCTAACAAGAACAACATCAAACTTATCATGTTAGGTTAGTGAACATGATTAACACATCTATTTTATGAAATTTCCAAATATGGTGACATTTATGAATCAATACTAGCAAAGTAATGGTGTTCACTAACCTAACAAGATCCTGTTGATTCTGAAAAAGGTTTCTTAGTCACAAGTATTAAGTCCCTTTAATTTAGATATCTAGTTTAAATATAAAGACAACATGCATAATGATGACCATAAATAGTAAAAGGTTTCATGTAAACACATCCCTTTAATACTACCTTTCAATTTATGTGGATGCACATTTCCTTATTGCATTGAATCACCAGATAGATATGCAGCCTTGAAAGATTGGTTGTTGTATGATGTTTTTGTTTCATGCATTTCTTAGATCCAACTCAATCTAACACATTTTTCTCTCACATGATGCAGGATAACCCTAAAGACCTCTAGGAGATGCAGACCTGGACAATGGACTTGAAGACCTGAGGACCTAACAGACAACCAGCCAGCAAGATACAAATGACAAAGGCAATGCATGAGACCCTACTCATACTTCTATCATGCTTTCTATTATGTAAAATGTACTCTTTATTGACATGAAATATGAAATATGAAATATGAAAGAACATTTGTATACTACATTCAGTTTGAATGCACAATGTAATGATCAGTTATGAATTTGAGAATTTGAAATGTGATCAATACTTAGAGTACAATATAAACAATTGGTATTGAATGCAATAATGAAATGTTAATCAATATCACCTGAAATATAATGTTAATTGGACTCCTAAAATGCAATCTTTTCCTATTTATGTTCATTTTTCTACATGTTGTAATTTTGGATAACAATTTTGGTGACTTCTGTTGGATGTCTTCCTGCTAGACATGAACTATCTTATCATTGGGCAATGGAGTTAGAAAAATAGAACTTATGAATTCAACCTTTATTGAAATGAAAAAGAATCTAATCTAAGACTCATGTAACCTAAAGACCTAGTGCTTGGACAACACTTATTGAAATGAAACTAAACTGAAAAACTAACCCTCAAAGAAAAGCTTGAGGTGGATCCCATTAACTGGAATCTACAAGATTTCTCCATCTGTTGTCGACAACTGGAAGACATTATTTTCTTTACAGTCTGAGATGACAAATGGGCCTAACCAAAAGTTGACAAATTTATCATGTTGTCCTAGCCTGCTCTTCACTACATCCCATTTTAGAATTAAATCACCCTCTTTGAACTCCTTGGGTGTAGCTTTCTTATCAAAACACCTCTTGGTCTGGTTCTTCCTCAGCTCCATATTATTTAAGGCTCTCTTCCTTTCTTCTTCAAGCTAAAATAACTTAGCATACCTCAGCTTAAGATGATCTTCCTCTTCAAATAACAACATTTGATTAGCTAGTTGCAAAGTTCAAAACTCAGTTGAAATTGGCAACCTTGCCTCTTTACCATAAACCAAAACATAGGGTGAATTCCCAGTAATCTACTTTGCAATTATTCTATCCAGCCACAAGGCTACCTTTAGTTTTGAGTGTCAATCTCTCTTGTTCTCATGCAAAGTCATTTTAATAATCCTGATCAAGTTTTTGTTAGTAGATTCAACAAGTCCATTACCCTAAGGGTAATAATTAGAAGATGTATTCAGATAAATGTCATTTTTAAAAGCTCACTCTGTTATTGTTGAACCAACAAAAGCCAAAGAATTATCTAAAATGATTGATTGAGGAACACCAAACCTGGTTATAATATCATCATAAAATTTGAGAATAGCTGATCTAGTTGATTCCTTTAATGCAATGGCCTCAGTCCACCTTGTAAAATAGTCTGTTGTAGTCAAGATCCACTTATGACTTGCACTAGAATTAGGATTAATTGGACCTATAAAGTCCACTCCCCACTTGTTAAATGGTTGATCCACAATAATTAGTTTCAATGGAAATATTTCCAGCCTTTTCTTTCCTGCAAACAGAGCACATTTTTTACATTTTCTTGCTTAAGAATGGGCATCCTTCAACAAATCAAGCCAGTAATAACCAACTCTTAGTATTTTCTAGGCTGTAGTCTTAGGACTGAAATGTCCTCCACATGATCCATCATGAAATTCAGATAAAATCTTGCTTTGATCAGCAAAATCAATATATTTTAATAACATTCCAGAATAATCCTTCCTATAAATAATACCATCAATCAGAACATAAGGAATAGACTATAATCTGAAATACCTCCTTTTGGCTTTATCAAGATCAATTGGAAATTGTCCAGTTTGTAGAAATCTAGTCATATCTAACAACCAAGTTGCTGAATCATTATTAAGTACAGAATTACCTTGAAATAGGACAGCCTCTTTAGTGGCTTCAGTCTCTTCTTCTTCTTCCATTTGGGCACACAAACCTTTGCCTCTAACCAGCTTTGTTACATGGATATGTACATCATATTCCATAAATTTTGTGATCCATCCTACTTTTTTCTCATTTACATCTTTATTCAACAAGAACTCCTTAATACTAGGATGTGAAACCATCAAATGAATCTTATTCATGGCAACCAAATGTTTAAACTTCTTCAAAGCTTTAGTAACAACAAGTACATGCTTTTCAACAAAATTGTACCTTTTCTCATAGTCATCCATTCCTTTGCTAAAAAATGCAATTGGGTGCTCCTGATTTTCTTCATTCTTCTACACCAGCATTGTTGAAACTCTATCATAACCACCATAAGCATATAAAATAAAATCCTTAGAAAAATTAGGATTAGTTAAAGTAGGGGCTGATGATAAAGCTTGCTTAATCTATTCAAAACTCAACCTTCCCTCATCAGTCCAGCTGAAAGGCACATTTTTCTTCAGCGTTGCAATCAAGGGCTTCAATAAATTGGCAATGTCAGGAATGAAGTGTCTTACAAAATTTATCCTTCCAATGAAACTCTGCAATCCCTTTTTATGTTTTGGCAATGTTAAATCTAGAATTGCATGGATTATCTTAGGATCAATGGTTGTACCTTCTTTTGACACTTGGTATCCTAAAATTTTACCCTCATGAACTACAAAAACTATTTTTTTAGGATTGAGAGAGATTGATGCAGGGACAGGGTAAATACAAGCAGAATTAAGCAGAATTGACTCCACTTGAATCAACAAACAATCCCTGCTCAGAGTTACACACTGAAGCAATATGAAAACCACATGAAATCAGTGAAAACACAATGGATATGAGACAAGCAACTGGTAACAACACTAGTGCAATTATATAAAATATTTCAACATGCCTGGTTGTGAGGCCTTTTGGGTTTCGGCCTTATACAAAGAGAATTATGAATTCAGAGTCTCAGCTCGCATATTATCTTCTCTTCTTCTTCTAATACTCTTCTACTATCCCCATCTTACCATCAACTAAACAACCTAAGCTTATTATATAGCCAACTAAGCCACAAGTTAGTCAGTCAGGCATTTAATTACATTATAGGTCCAGCCTAGAAGAGTAAACCAAACTAAAGAAAGAATGAAAAAAAATTAATGCAAAGTTATATTTATGTCCACACATAATCCAATAATATTTCCCTAACTTAGTAAGATCCCATTTCATCATACGGAATTGTGCAAGATGAAAAACTCCACGTTTCACGTGAAACTGGCTGAAAATTGATATCCGAGAAAAATGGTCATAACTCCCAACTCTTAATGAATTAGGACTTGAGGTATTAGGTGAATATATTAATTTAGGTCCTCTTAAATTCCATAAGATAGAAAAGTCTGATTCATTAAGGATCAATGGCTACACGATGCATAATCAGCACGTGAAAAGCAGGAAAATACAACTCCGGTAGCAAGGAAAACAACTCTAACTTTGAAACGGTCCATCCAATCCTTACGTTCTCATAGGAGAAGGTTCCAAAATAGGTCCTCAACATCATGTAAGCTTAGCACAACATGAAACCAATAAATGAAAAGATTATAATGCAAACAACAAAAAATAGGAATTTTTTTTGGTTGATACAAGATTGCTCAAAGACCCAAGATGCTCATGCATCAAACACCTGGGGTAAATAAAGAATTGATGACCATATCAGGTAGCAATCATATTCTAACCTAAATCATAAAGATCCAACACAGCTTGTGTAATCAATGAACTGTCTTCAACTAGCTTATCTTTCCACTGAACTCGGTATTCCATGTATTATTTTCCTCTTGTACTCTTGCTTACTCTACTATTCAAGATATTTTCAATGCTATCATTCTTCTTCTTAGGATAATCCAAATCATCTCCCATCTCATTAGTTGATTCAAAGTACTCAAAGATATCAGCAATATTGAATATAGGTGATATATCCATGTCCTCTGGTAATTCTACTTCATAAGCATTTCCACTGTCAAACTTCTTTAGAATCTTACAAGGTCCAAACTTCTTCATTTTTAGCTTGTTGTAGGTACCAACTGGAAATCTATTCTTCTTCAAATGAATCATAACCTCATCTCCAAATTCAAAATATTTGTGTCTCCTTCTCTTATCTTCTCTCTGTTTATATTTCAAATTATTGTCCTCCAAATTCTTTTTGATTTCATCATGTAAAGTTCTCATGAAGATTGCAAAATCCTCAGCTTCAGCACTTCTTCTTGTCTCAGTAGGTAAATCTCTCAAATATGTGGTTCCCTTAGGATGAAATCTAGTAACAATCTCAAATGGTGTCCTCTTAGTGCTTCTATTCACAAAAATATTATAAGAAAACTCTACTTGTGCCAAAACTAAATCCCAATTAGCAGGCTTATCTGTAACTAAACATCTCAACAAGTTTCCCAAACTTTTGTTCACAACTTCAGTCTATCCATCTGTTTGAGGATGAAATATAGAAATAAACTTCAATTCAGTATTCATCTTTTTCCAAAGTGTTCTCCAAAAGTAACCAATAAACTTAGTATCTCTATCTAAAACAATAGACTTAGGAAAACCATGCAATCTTACCGCTTCCTTGAAGAATAATTCAGCTACATGCAATGCATCAGATGTCTTCTTACAAGGTATGAAATGAGCCATCTTAGAAAATATGTCAACCACTACCAAAATAGAATCATTACCTCTCTGAGTTCTGGGAAATCCAAGAACAAAGTCCATACTCACATCTTCCCAATGTCTATCAAGTACAGGAAAAGGTGTATACAACCCACATTTTGACTAGTTCCTTTTGTTGTTTGGAAAATTCTACAACCTCTAACCATTCTCTGTACATCTCTATAAATCTATGGCCCAAAGTATCTTTCTAAAATTAGTTTCATTGTCTTATCAATCCCAAAATGTCTAGCAAGTCCACCACTATGTCTCTCCTTTATTATGTTCTCTCTCATAGATCCTCTAGGTATGCACAGTTGAACTCCTTTAAACAACATGTCTTCTTGAATGAAATAATCAGCCCACTTATCATTTACTATTTGTTCCTTACAAGCTTTCCAAGGTTCTGCAAAATCAATGTCAGTCTCATACAAACACTTCAAATCATCAAAACCAAGTACCTTAACTCTCATCTCTATCAGCAAACTTCTTCTTCAGCTCAAGGCATCAGAAACTTTATTTGACTATCCACTTTTATTCTTCAATGAAAAGGGAAAATTCTACAAGACCTCAACCCACTTCATATGTCTTTGATTCAATTTATTCTAACTTCCCAAATACTACAAAGCTTTATGGTCAGTATACAACACAAAATATTTAGGAATCAAATAATGTCTCCATTTCTTCAAAGCTTTAACAATAGCATAGAATTCCTAGTCATAAACTAGATGTTTTCTCTTAGCATCATTCAACTTTTCACTAAAGAAAGCAACAGGTCTTCCTTCTTGGCTCAAAATAGCTCCAATTTCACTACCACTACTATCACATTCAACTTGAAAAAATCTACTAAAATTAGGCAAATCAAGTGTAGGCAACTCTGCAATTCATTGTTTCAATGTTTCAAAACTCTTTTGTGCTCCATGTGTCCATTTGAAATCCCTTTTATCTCCTCTCATAGTTTTAGTAATAGCATTACAAGTAGAACTGAAATTTTTGATGAATTTCCTATAAAAACTTGTCAATCCATTAAATGATCTTACCTCTCCAACATTCTCTGGTGTAGGCCAATCAAGTATAGTCTCACTTTCTTAGGATCCATCTTCAATCCATCAGCTGAAATTACAAAACCAAGGTACACAATCTCCTCTTTCATAAATGAACATTTCTTCAAATTAATAAGCAACTTTTCTTCCTTCAATCTTTGCAATACTTGTTTGATATGTTCAAGATTTTCTTCCTTACTCTTACTAAATATCAAAATGTCATCAAGATATGCAATCACAAACTTACCCAAGAATCTTTTCAAAACTCCATTCATCAGCCTCATGAAAGTACTAGGTGCATTAGTCAAACCAAAAGGCATAACCAACCATTCATACAAACCTTCATTAGTCTTAAAAGTAGTTTTTCATTCATCCCCTTCTCTAATTCTAATTTGATGATATCCACTCTTCAAATCAATCTTTTTGAAATACTTTTCTCCACTCAAACTATCCATTATGTCATCCATCCTAGGCAAAGGAAATCTATACTTTACTGTTATCTTGTTTATAGTTCTAGAATCAGTGCACATTCTCCATTCTCCATTCTTTTTCGGTGCTAACACAATAGGTACTGCACAAGGACTCAAAATTTCCCTAATCAAACCTCTCTCAAGAAATTATTGCACTTGTCTATTCAACTAAGTCTTTTCATCAGGTGTCAACCTATGTGGTGCTTTATTAGGAAAACTAGCTCCAGGTATCAAATCCATACAATGACTTATACTTCTCATAGGTGGTAAACCATCAGGTACATTATCAAAAATGATGTCATGAAATTTAGTCAACAAAGGTTTAACCTCAGGTGCATGTTCTAACTCATCTTGTTTCTCAGTTTTCCTTGGAATTAAAGCAAAACAAATTTTATGTTCTTTAATTTCTCTTGCAAACTTTTTACCATCAACCAAGCATACTTTGACTATAGTACAGTGACCTTCATCAGACTTCTCTACCAAAGGAAACAATACTTGTTTTTTCCCATCCATTGAAATAGTATATTGATTCAATCTACCATCATGAAAAGCTTTCCTATCATACTGCCAAGGTCTACCCAAAAGAATATGACAACGGTCCATAGGCATAATATCGCACAAGACTTCATCATGATAATTCCATATTTTGAATTTAACAAGGCATTGTTCACTTACAAGTAGTTTATGCTCCTTCTGGATCCAAGCAATATGGTAAGGCTTAGGATGTCTCAATCTGTACAACTGCAATTTGTTAACCAGCTCTTCAGATGCCAAATTATCAAAACTTCCACTATCAATGATTACCTTGCAACATTTGTCAGCGATCTTACATCTGGTTCTGAAAAAACTTTTCCTCAGAATAGGTTCCTCATCAGCTTCCTGATTCCACAAGATCCTTCTTAGCATCAAATTCTCACCATATTCAGGTTCATTAGACATTTCCTCAACTTATTCACAAGCCAAATTATTTCTTCCATTACCTCCAGTCTTCTTTCTAGAGTTAGTACATTCAAAAGCTCTATGTCCTTCACCACATTTGTAACAGGTACCTTTAAACCAAGATTTCTCTTCTATTTTCCTGCTATTTTTATTCCTAAAGTAACTAGTATAGCTACCTCTAGAGTAATTACCTGTTTTAGCAGGTTCATCTTTCCATCCTTTATCTTGTACTACATTATCAGATCTACTACTTTCTCCATAGATCTACCTCTACTTCTCTGAAATCCACCACATCTTCCTCTTTGTCTTTGTTCATGTCTTTTTGTTAATCTCTCTTCTACCTTCAAAGAAAATTGGTATGCTTCTTCCACACTTTATATTTTCACATAGCTGATCTCATCTTGAATAGATGTCTTTAGGCCATTTAGATATCTAGCCACCTTCTCAACTTCATCATCCACATGTCTAGATCTGATATCCAATTTGTAAAATTCCTTAATATATTCCTTCACACTCATGTCCTTTTGTCTCAGATTTTGCATTTTTCTCATCAAACTAACTTGGTAGTCAGATGGAAGAAACTTCTTCTTCATCTTTCCAAGCATCTTCATCCATGTCTTGATCTTTTCTTTTCCTCTCTTTTGTCTCTCAGTTTGAAAATGATCCCACCAAAGAGATGCATGACCTTTCAACTTTGTAACCACCATCTTAACCTTCTTATTATCAGGAGCACCTTCATATTCAAAGTATTCATCCATCTTAGAGATCCAATCCAAAAGTGCATCGGTCTCAAGTCTTCCATCATAGCGAGCAACTTCAACTGTAGGTCTGGAGTTAGCCTTAGACAAAATTATCAAGAGTCTTTCCTCATCATGTTCAACTTTAGGTTCAGGATTAGGTGCTTCCTCTTCTTCATCACTAACATCTTCAAGATGTGCACCTCTTCTCTAGGCTATCTCTACAGCTTCAAGATTAGTTGCAATCTGCCTCAACATATCCATGATAGCATTATCATTTCCTCTACCACGAACCATCTTGACAATCAGTTTCCAACAAGATCATAATATTCTACAAGTTATAGGTTAGATCTCAGATCTACCACCCTACAACCAATCCAATAAGGTTCTCCATGATCCAATCCACAAGAAATAACTCACTCTGATACCACTTGACGTAGGGGCAGGGTAGATACAAGCATAATCAAGTAGAATTAACTCCACTTGAATCAACAAACAAGCCCTGCTCAAAGTTACACATGGAAGAAATATGAAAACCACATGAAATCAGTGAAAACACAATGGATATGAGACAAGCAACTAGTAACAACACTGGTGCAATTATATAAAATCTTTCAACATGCCCGGCTGTGAGGCCTTCTGAGTTTTAGCCTTATACAAAGAGAATTATGAATTCAAAGTCTTAGATTGCATATTATCTTCTCTTCTTCTTCTAATACTCTTCTAATATCCCCATCTTACCATCAACTAAACAATCTAAGCTTCTTATATAGCCAGCTAAGCCACAAGTTGGCCAGTCAGGCATTTAATTACATTATAGGTCCAGCCAAGAAGAGTAAACCAAACTAAAGAAAGAATGAACAAAAATTAATGAAAAGTTATATTTAGGTCCACACATGATCCAAGAACATTTACCTAACTTAGAAAGATCCCATTTCATCACACGGAATTGTGCAAGATGAAAAACTCCATGTTTCACGTGAAACTGGATGAAAATCGATACCCAAGAAAAATGGTCATAACTCCCAACTCATAATGAATTAGGACTTTTGGTATTAGGTGAAGGTATTAATTTAGGTCCTCTTAAATTCCATAAGAGTTCAAAGGCTGATTCATTAAGGATCAATGGCTACATGATGCTCAATTAGCACATGAAATGCAGGAAAATACAGCTCCGACAGCAAGAAAAACAACTCTAACTTTGAAACGGTCCATCCAATCCTTATGTGCTCATAGGAGAAGGTTCCAAAATAGGTCCTCAACATCATGTAAGGTTTTTACAACATGAAACCAATAAATGAAAATATTATAATGAAAACAATAGAAAATAAGAAATATTTTTGGTTGATGCAAGATTGCTCAAAGACCCAAGATGCTCCTACATCATAGATTCCAAACTCTCTAAATATTTGTAGAACTTGTCTCAAATGACCGATATGCTGGTCTAAAACTTTTTTGTAAATGGTGACATCATCTAAGTACACTAGGACAAACTTGTACATAAGGTTTTTGAAGGTCGTGTCCATTGATTTATGGAATGTGGATCCTACATTTGATAAGCCAAATGGCATTCTTCTGTAAGCCATTGACCCCCATTTTTTTATAAAGGATTTTTTAAACTAGTCTGCCTCTTTTACTAAAATCTGGTTATAACCAGAATACCAATCTAGAAGGGAAAATCTTTCTGAACCTAAGACATACTATAAAATTTGTTCCATGGAAGGAAGAGGGTGTCTATCTTTCAGAGATGCCCTAGTAAGGTCTCTAAAATCTACACAAAGTCTGATCTCCCCATTCTACTTCCTCATAGGAACTAAATTTGAAACCTAGGATGTGTGTTTGATAGGAAAAATTATCCCACTATCTAGTAGTTTATTAAGCTCTTTAAGCATTAAGGGCTCTAATTTGGGGTTTATTGGCCTTTGTCTCTGCCTGAGTGGCCTACAATTAGGCTCTAATTCTATAGTATGCTAGGTCAATTGGGGATCAAATCCTTTCAAATCAGAATAATCCCAAGTAAATACATCATTATATTGTCTGAATAAAGCAATGAGCAACTCTTTTTCTTGAGGAGAGTTAACTTTACCAACCTTTAAAAACTTATCTCTAAAAATATCAATCTCCTCATAGTGATCCTCTTTGATTAGCATGTTGGTTTTGTTCCTCTTAAACTAATCATCAGAGTTAAATGTAGACTCTAGGCTGACCAATCCTTTAGGAAGCTTGTTTTTTTTTAGCTGTATAATTTGATCTTCCATTTTTTGTTTCACTTTGTTATTCTTAGGAACTGAGAAGTCCTCTGTTTCAACCATAAAACTCAAAATCTGCTCATCAGTATTAAAAACTTGCCAATTAATATCATTATCTGGTATGGATGGCCTTGTTAGAAATAGGGAATACTGAGAGGGGGGGTGAATCATTATTCTACAAACTTTTACTTTTTCCCAATATGGATATACAAAATTAACTTGATGCTTGCAAAACACAGTAAACTAAATAATATGCAAGGCAATAAAGCAAATGAACTCATAACATATTATTTATTCTTGAGGAAACCCTAGCCAAGGTAAAACCTTGGTGGGGATGATACCCACAAGTGACCCACTAATCAAAAGTATCATGTTAAGGATGTTGACCCTGTTAGAAGTCTATTACATGCATATAGTGTCTCTATCTTGATTAAAGGACTCTAGGCCTTGTTAGAAGCCTCAACCCTGCTAAGAGTTGGTATACAATATAGAATGATTACAACATGAGCTCACTACCAAAACATGTAATGTACAATGATATCATATTACAGAAGGTAAGGTATATAACCTTTCACTGCTATCGAATAGCTTTCCTTTTCTGATTTAGCTTTCTATCTTCTTCGCTGTCATATACAATATCTAATTTCTTTACAACTTATATCTTTGCATCATATCATTACATTATCTCATTACTTTTCTATATGTTCTTCGCATTACATAATTCTTACATTTATACAAGTTATTAAGAATAATAACTTTTACAGTCAGCTTTACAAAGCTTATACTCTTTTCAAAATAAAAAACTAATTCTACTTGCCAAGAGTTAACATCTAGGATGTCATCCCTTGTATGGTTAATTCATTATTTTAATAAAAAAAATAATCCCTTAACTAATTACTTGTTCTACCTTTTAACTTTTCTCGGTCAGCTCTAACTCTATCTCGGTAATTCTATAATAACTTCTTCTGTACATGTCGTACAGACTTGCGCTTCTAGATGTGTCTTTTTCATACATAGAATTATCCAAGTTTAAGTGCTCAAGCACTGAACCTGCTTCTATCAACATCACTATCAAATACTGTCTCTGGTTAGACTGGGAAAATACTACTTATACTTAGACAATTTTACTCTACGCTCTAGCATAAGTGCTTTCTGCCATAGGAAGTCTTCATACTAATTATATGTTTCCATAATGACAACAACTTGATATCTAACTCAGCCAAATTTCCAAAAATCTCCCCCTTTGTCATTGGTGCAACATATAAAAAAATTGGCCAAGTCATACAAAAACTTCAAAATTGTGGCCATAACAAAAATTCTTTACTATCCTTATATCTCCAAACACCTTATATCATCTATACTCCCCCTAGGAATATGCCTCCATATATTATTTACAAAAATTGTCTATACATCTTACAATTTTCTGCTATCACTCCCCCTTTGACAATAATGACAAAAAGGGTGCCAAAACTGTCCAACAAAAAATGTTTACCTTGGAATTCAGGATTGCAAGGCTGGTAGGCTTGCAACACAATCTACAAAATTTATCTTTATGCTTTCCAACTCCTTCTCCCATGATTTCTTAATAGTGTCTAAAACACTAAGGAGTGCACATAAACCATACGATGCTATTTCACATGCCTTAAGGTTTGCATAGTGAAATTTCTCATAGGATGTCTTAGAGGTAAGACATTCTTCCAATTGACTCTCCAGAATACTTATTTTGATTGAAACATGCTCTCTTAATAGAGTGAATCTTCTCAATTTCCTTTCCTTTTCTTCACTTAGAATTCTTATATCATCACACAATTTGCTTATTGTCTTCTCAGTAATAGATATCTTCACATTCAGATTTGCTAAGAGATTTGTTGATGACTGAATTTCTGCCTCTTTTTCTTTTATCTTTTCTACTATATCAAATACATTATCTTTTGATTTTGTGCATTGTTTGTATAGAGATTTTCCTTTCTCCAAACTTCTTCTCAGTTCTTTTATGCAAATGTCTAGTTTATCAATATCATTCTTGATATTCTAACATATATTCTGAAATATTTTTGCTTCATAGGCTACTTGTGCTTTAACTATAGCCATGTCTGATAAATTTGTGAATTCACTATCAAATGCCTTCACAACTTCTCTTGCTTTGACCAGAGGATCAACTTCATTGATCTGACTGGTTATAACATTTTGCAATTTCTCTATTACTTCAATTAGTGATTCTTCAAGACTTTTAACTTTCTTTTTTTTGCCAATGATTTTGTTCAGAGATGAGATCAGCTCTATTTGATCTATTGGAGATTTGCCAACAAGCCAGTACTGACTATATGTTTGTCATTGATGACAACATATGGAAAGTAGCATACGTGGAAGTCTTATGTAGTAAGATTTTAGTATATGTAGCATGGACATAATATCAGCATGATATCATGGGCACAGAGCTTAATTGTTAGTACAGATGGCTATATAGCAGCTAGTGTCAGCAGTGTTCTTGACAGAGTAATAGATAGTGTTCTATGTATGGTTGTCCATACACTTATCATGGAGCCTTGTACACTTGGATATATGTTGAAGACATGTTGGTGATGTTTTAGTTATGGATGCATAGTCTGATGATGAACGCAAGTGAAGTTATGCAATCGTTATTCGCTAGTAGCAATTTCTTGTGTTTGTTCAAAAGAGCCGACAAAGATTTTATTGGTTCTTGAGTTGCACCTATCTTGAGGGTATGCACCCTTGGATTTAAGCTTGGAGAAGTTTTATTGATGCTTAGTTAAGAGTGCATAAGTTAATTTAGCTTACAGAGAAAGTTCCAGTTATTTTGGTAGAGCCGACAATGTGTAGTGTGCGTCTACAATTGTTTTATTAGACACGTCCCAGAATGAGTTGCATGCATAGTAGAGCCGACAGAATGTTTGTTGGAGTTTATTATGGTTTCTCTAATATGATTTCAAGGTGGTTTTAATAGGCTGACTTGATTATATCATTTGGAGGAAAGATATTTATAGGCAGTCATTTGTGATTGCTTGTGTGTGGTTCATGGTTGATTAAAGCAGAGCAGAGAAAAGTGTGCGAAGTGTTGAGCCATTAGAAGAAGGTCTATGTGACCAAGTAAATTTCTTGTGCTATTCATTGGAACTAATCTAGACAGCAGGTCAAAGCACATTTCACCAAGATCCAGATATAGTGTGTATTTGTTATTCAGAAAGTTGTATTCTTCACCCATTTGAGCAATGAGCGCTCAGATAGTGCATCCTCTCCCCTAAAAGGGACAATTGTAAAAGACTCCTAATAGGTTCTAACCCTTGACCAGGTCTACTATACTTAAAATATTATAAAGCTACTCCTAACAGGGTAAAGGATCTTCTAACAAGGATCATTATACACTAGTACTGAATATTAGTGGGTATCAAGTCCCACTAGGGTTTTTACCTATTTGGGTTTCCCCATAACCAAAATATTGGTGTTTTGTTCAAGTTTTCTTTCATTGTGTTTATGCTTTATGTTTAAGTATACTTAATTGGATAAAGAATTGAAACTTGTAGATAACTGATTCACCCCCCCCCCCCCCCTCTCAGTTATCTCTTGGAACTATTCCTAACAATTGGTATCAGAGCCAAGTGCCTCGGAGAGAAATTTTAATAGCTTGAGGTTGATCAGATGGCATACTTCAGGAAAGAAAGTCCTAAGTTCGATGGAGAGAATTATCTTGATTGGAAGAACAAGATGGTGACTCATTTACAGTATGTTGCTTTTGAAGTTTTTAATGTAACTATCAAAGCAGCCAAGATTCCTACCTTAGAAGACCTTGCAAAAGATGATGCTACTGATGCATAAAAGGAATTTTTTCATCAAAATGCTATTGCTAAAGAAGCCCTTATCAATGTCCTATCTAAAGGTGAATTTTTAGAAGTAAAAAAGATAGATACAGCCCATAAAATTTGGAAGCAGCTTGAAGACATATTTGAATGATACAAACAAGAAAAGGATGCACATAGAAAGACATGGAAGAAAAGATACAATCCATTAGAGATGCTTCCTAAAGAAAACATCAGAGCTTACAATCAGAGGATTAATGAAGCAGTTGTTGAAATCAGGAACAATGGTGGAGAGATTTCTGAGGAGGACATTATGGACAAGTTGATGACTACTCTTAATCCAGAATATAAAAGCGAGATCAACATCCTTGATGAGACCATGCAGCTTACATCAAATTTCAAGAGAGAGACCTTGATCAGCAAGATCTCAGCTTTTGAGATTTCAAGATTGAAGACAGAACCAAAGAGTGAGATAGCTTTCAAAGCAACAGTTCATGGTAAGAAATCTACAAACACTTCTGGTAATTTTGATGATGATGATGAAGAGAGAACATTAGATGATTTTATTGCTATGATCACCAAAAGAGAAAAGAAAGGAAAAGGAAAATATGAAGGTTAATTACCTTTCAAGTGCTTTTCATGTAATAAGATCGATCACTTTGCATCTAAATGTCCCACTAGAGCTAAAAAATTCAAAAAGGATTACAAGCCTAAGTATTCTAAGGAATGCTACTATGCTGGAGATGGAGTTTTAGATGAAGAATCTGGTGAAGAAGAAATTGGATTCATTGCTATTGTAGACAAAATGAATAACAAGATAATTCATGTAGACAAGAAAGAGAATCAAGAACTAGCATTAATTTCACAAGTTGACATAAGGATAGACTGGATTATAGACAGTGGTTGTTCACATCACATGACCGGTGATAAAGGCAGGTTTGTTCATTTGGACAAATACAATGGTGGTATGGTCAGATTTGGAGACAACACTCCTAAACCTATAGTTGGTAGAGGAGCCATCACTTTGGATGGAAAGAATAGTACTGATGATGTTCTTTATGTTGATGGTTTGAAACATAACCTTCTCAGTGTTGGACAGTTACTTGGAAAAGGCTATCAGTTGGAGTTCAAAGATGACAAATGCATCATTAAAAAAAAAGATGGTGTTGTGATTGCATCAGGCACAAAGACAAGAGGTAATGTTTTTCAACTCAATTTAGAAGCAAGTTGTTTTGTTGCTAAAGTTGATGATAGTTGGTTATGGCATTAAAGACTATGTCATATCAATTTTGATAACATAGTGAAGATAAGCAATGTAAAGGCAGTAAGAGATCTACCCAACATAGCAAAGTGAGTTGACACTATATGCATGAAATGTGTGATGGGGAAGTATGTGAGAAATTCATTCAAGAGCAAGTAGAATTCAGTAGAGAACAAGTTGGATCTGATTCATACAGACCTGTGTGGTCCAACTCAAACAAGATCATACTATGGTGAAAGGTATTTCATTTTGTTTGTTGATGATTATACTAGGATGATGTGGGTTGCATTCTTAAAAGATAAGTCAGAAGCTTTTGAGAAGTTCAAAATATTCAAAGCTAAGGTTGAGAATGAATCTGGACTAAAGATAAAATGTTTGAGGTCGGATAGAGGAGGAGAATTCACCTCTGACAGATTCTATGAATACTACAAAGAATGTGGCATAAAGAGATAGTTAAGTGCACCTAGAACCCCTCAGCAAAATGGAATTGTAGAGAGAAGGAATAGAATCATCCTTGATACAGCGCGCACCATTATGTAGAAGGAAAAGTTGCACATACCTACTGGAGAGATGTGGTCAATACAGTAGTCTATACCATCAATAGAATTCAATTAAGGCCTGGCGCTAACAAAACACCTTATGAGCTATGGTTTGGTAATGTTCCCATAGTAAAATACTTTAGAATCTTTGGAAGCAAGTGCTACATCAAGAGGGATGAAGCAGTAGGCAAGTTTGATGCAAGAAGTGATGAAGGTATTTTTCTTGGTTACTCTACTAAAAGTAAAGCTTATAGATGTTTCAATTTAAGATTGAAAAAGATCATTGAAAGTGCTCATGTAAAGATTCATGAAAATTTTATGATTCAAGAAAGATATCATGATTATTCACCCATGATTGAGGAAGAACCTAGACCCTCCACTAGTGAGACAGTTATTGAAGAAATGTTTGACAGCATTGATGTGTTATTCAATGACCTTGAGATAAGTGAAGAAAATACTCCTAAGGCTGATGAGTCAACATCACCTAAAGTTCCAAAGTTTACATCAAGAAATCATTCCAAGGTAGACATCATTGGAGATCAGAGCGAAAAAGTCTTAACAAGATCACAAGCAAAGAACTCAGCTAGCAATGAAGCGGTATGTTTACTATCTCAGATTAAACCTTTAAGTGTTGAAGATGCTTGTAATAATTCAGATTGGCATGATGCTATGAAAGAAGAACTTGATCAAATTGTTAAGAATGACACTTGGGAAATGGTCCCAAGACCTAGTGATAAAAATGTGATTGGAACAAAGTGGATATTCAGAAATAAGATGAATAAAGATGGTACAGTAGTAAGAAACAAAGCAAGATTAGTATGTAAAGGATATGCACAAAGAGAAGGCATTGATTATTCAGACACATTTGCACCTGTGAGTAGATTAGAAGCTATTAAGTTGTTTTTAGCTTATGCTACAGTCAAAAACTTCAAATTTTATCAGATGGATGTCAAGTTAGCATTCTTGAATGGAGACTTAAAAGAAGAAGTATACATTGAGTAGCCAGAAGGATTAACCTTATCAGATAGACCTGATATGGTATGCAGATTGAGGAAGGCCCTCTATGGACTTAAGCAAGCCCCTAGAGTATGGTATGAGAGACTAGATGGATACTTCACAAAGATTGGATTCAAGAAAGGAGCATCAGATTGTAATCTATTCATTAGAGAGACATTTGAAGGTTTATTACTTGTCGCTATATTTGTTGATGACATTATCTTAGGAGGTAATGACAAACTCAGTGCTAAATTTTACAAAGAAATCCAAAATGAGTTTGAGATGAGTATAATTGGTCCTATCAAAGAAATGTAGAATGAGTTTGAGAAGAGTATGATTGGTCCTATCAAGTACTTTTTGGGACTAAATGTGCAGCAGACAGAAAAAGGAATTTTTATAAATCAATCAAAGTATGTAAAAGAGATACTGAAGAAATTCAAAATGGATGATTATAAGCCAATAGGAACTACTATGATCACTGGATGCAAGCTTACAAAAGAAGATGACTCACCAGTAGTAGATATAACATTATATAAGTCTATGATTGGTAAACTCATATATCTTACTCAGACTAGACCTGATATTTCCAATGCAGTTGGCATAGTTGGAAGATTTGTGGCAGAGCCTAAACAAAGTCACCTCATTGTAGTAAAGATAATATTTAGATACTTGTAGGGCACTATAGATTATGGTCTATGGTATCCTAATTTAGAAAATGTTGAGCTTCATGTGTACACTGATGTAGATTGGGTAGGATGTGTTGATGACAGAAAGAGTACTTTAGGTGGAGTAGTGTTTCTTGGTGATAGACTTGTCACTTGGACAAGCAATAAACAAAATTGTATTTCTTAGTCAACAGCAGAAGCGAAGTATGTTGCAGCAGCCTTGAATTGTTCTACAATTGTTTGGATCAAGAAAATGATAAAGGATTTTGGAATTCAGATTGATTATCCTATTGTTATTCACTGTGATAACAATAGCACTATCAATATGTCAAAGAACCCTATGATGCATGCAAAGACAAAGCACATTGAGATCAAGTATCACTTCCTAAGAGAGAAAGTGGCAGAGAAAGAAGTCAAGTTGGACTATGTGAGTACTAAAGATCAGTTGGTAGATATATTCACAAAACTCTTGCCTAAGGATACTTTTGAGTATCTCAGGGAGAAGTTGGGAGTCATTCCCTTCCCTGATTCTGCTTAGAGAAAGAAGGAAAGGCATCAGCCCTCAGGGATTGGTGGAAGGTTGACTACTCTACCTCAGGAGTAGTACTAGTGCTTAAAATGAGTGGGGCCCTTTTCCATTGATGTCAAAGGGGGAGTATATATAGAGTCATGAAAAATAGAAGTAAAAAGAGGAGTAATATACTAAGGGGGAGCAGCATTCAGTTGTGACAGCAGTATAATTGAGGAAATGGAGAATATTAGAAAATATTGCAGAAGATGGAGGATTCATCTTTGGGGGAGTTTTGAAGAGGAAATGGAGAATGTTATAAAAGAAATGTTCATTTGGGTTGGTGGTATTTTTTCATACCACATGTTTCCATCAATGCCAAAGGGGGAGATTGTTGGAGATTTGCCAACAGGCCAGTACTGACTGTATGTTTGTCAATGATTACAACATATGGAAAGTAGCATGTGTGGAAGTCTTATGTAGTAAGCTTTCAGTATATTTAGCATGGACATAATATCAGCATGATATCATGGGCACAGAGCTTAACTGTTAGTACAGACAGTTATATAGCAACTAGTGCCAGCAGTGTTCCTGACAGAGTAACAGACAGTGTTCTGTGCATGGTTGTTTGTACAGTTATCATGGAGCCTTGTGTGCTTGGATATATGTTGAAGACATGTTGGTGATGTTTTAGTTATGGATGCATAGTCTGATGATGAATGAAAGTGAAGTTATGCAATCATTATTCGCCAGTAGCATTTTCCTGTGTTTGTTTAGAAGAGTCGATAGAGATTTTATTGGTTCTTGAGTTGCACCTATCTTGAGGGTATGTTCCCTTGGATTTAAACTTGGAGAAGTGTTATTGATGTTTGGTTAAGAGTGCATAAATTAATTCAGCTTATAGAGAAAGTTCCAATTATTTTGGTAGAGCCGACAATGTGTAGCATGCGTCTACAATTGTTTTATTAGACATGTCCCAGAATGAGTTGCGTGCATAGTAGAGCTGACAGAATGTTTGTTGGATTTTATTATGGTTTCTCTAATATGATTTCAAGGTGGTTCTAATAGGTTGACTTCATTATATCATTTGGAGGAAAGATATTTATAGGAAGTCATTTTTTATTGCTTGTGCGTGGTTCATGGTTGATTAAAGCAGAGTAGAGCAGAGTGTGTGAAGTGTTGAGCCATCAGAAGAAGGTCTATGTGACCAAGTAAAGTTCTTATGCTATTCATTGGAACTGATCTAGACATTAGGTCAAATCGCAATTCACCAAGATCTAGATATAGTGTGTATCTGTTATTCAAAAGGTTGTACCCTTCACCCATTTGAGTAGTGAGCTCTCGGATAGTGTGTCCTCTCCCCTAACATGGACAATTTTAAAAGACTCCTAATAGGGTCCGACCCTTGACTAGGTCTACTGTATGTAATATATTGTAAAGATACTCCTAACAGGGTAAAGGATCTTCTAACAAGGATCATTATACACTAGTACAGAATATTAGTGGGTATCAAGTCCCACCGAGGTTTTTACCTATTTGGATTTCCTCGTAACCAAAATATTGGTGTTGTGTTCAAGTGTTCTTTCATTGTGTTTATGCTTTATGTTTAAGTATACTTAATTGGATAAAGAATTGAAACTTGTAGATAACTGATTCACCCCCCCCCCCCCCCCTCTTAGTTATCTCTTGGGACTATTCCTAACATGATCATCATCATCTACTTATTGTCCAAGACTAGAAAAAATTGATCTAGTTTGTGACTTCTCTACTACTACCTCAAGTGTAGGATTGATCTCCACTTGTTCTTTTTGTCTTGCTTCCTCTGTTTCATCTTGTGTTTCTACTTGATTCTGTTATGTTTGTTCTTCTTGTCTTGTTTCCTTTACCTCATTATTCTATGTCATGTCTTGTTGCTCTGTGGCTAAATTTTCAACAATGTCTTCAAGATTACTAAACGGATTGTCTTCATTGTCCAAAATGATGTTTGTTCCTTCCATAGTCATTGATTCATCTACAATGTTGATTGATGGTGGCAATGATGGTGTAGGACTCTTTTGTTTCTTAGCTTCCAATGCTTGATCTAGTGCACTTGTGTGCTCAATAGGGCCTGAGGTCATTTCTTTTATAACTACTTGTTTAGTTTCTTTGTTGACTTCCTCATAATTCCCTCCCATTATCAAGATGGTTCTCCTCTTCATCCTCAAATCAGCATTAAGATCTTTCAAAATTTCTTATAAATGATCTTCATCTTTAATGTCACAGAGCTTCCTTACATAGTTCTCTCTTATCTTATTATCTTCTTCGGTATCTCTTTTCTTTTTGTTCACTAACTTTTCAAACAATTCATCAGGAATCTTCCCTTGAATACTATCAAACTTCTTATCTACCAAAATCATATGCTTGACAACTGCATTTTCTAGGTTCAATTTCTCAAAATAGTTGTACATCTCATAATATTTGTTCATTTTAGAAAAATCTCCATCATTAATGATTTAAGCATTCACTTTGTCTATCTTTTGTTTCCATTTCTTCTTATTAACTCTAGTATCTTCATCATATTGTACTTCAGATACTTTTCTTTGCACTAGGGTAAATATTTTTTTCTATCCCTTTCCTGGCCCACTTGCCATTTCCTTAACTCTTTTAGCTGGTGGAGTGGTGGAAGTTCTAGTTGATTTCCTTGTTTCCTATGCCTCTTCAACTTTTACCACTTTTTCTAAATTTTGAAGATTCTCAGTCTGATCTACAACTGATGATAGGGGTGGAACAGACAAAACTTGTTTTTGTCCAATGTCTCTTATTGCTATTGTGGTCTACTTCGCAATTAGGAATTCATGTTCTATCATTCCAGTATCCTTAAGAATTTTCTTAATGGTACTATCAATTCTCTTTTTAGCCAACTTCTCTTCATGCAAAGACTTCACAGAGCTGAATTTCTCCTCATAAGTCCCAAATCTAGAGCTATTTACATCCATCTTGCTTTTAAGCAATCTACTTACATACTCTTCTACTTCAATTTCTGAAACTTCATATCCAAGAGGATCTATAAACTCAACTCTCAATTCAAATGCTTCAATAAAGGTAAAATTAGTGTCAACCATAAAACATATTTCACTCTTGTACTTCTCTACAATAGCTTGTGGAATCCTTGACCTTTTCTTCATCGGGTTCTAAAATGTTTTGATTACCAAGGTTGCACTCTCATTAACCTTGTCAATAGGGTGTCTCAGATACACCTTGTTTATTCTATCCATAGTGGTCATGTTATCATTCCAATCTTCTCTAATAGTGTATGGAAATATTCTCAGCAAATGGAAAAATATGTATGTAATCAAAGATGAGAATCTAAACTGAGAGTTCTTGGTCTTCTTTATCTTCTCAAAGTTCTCAAATAACTAAATTCTCAAAATTTCACACATATCTACTTGAACTTTATCAATGCACATCAAATATGTTGCATGAATCATTCCAGTTGCCATGTCATCTTCTCTATAGTTAGCACAAAACTTAGATGTTAATATCTTGCACACATATCTAACATCATCTTGTAATATCTTGTTGATTACTATCCCTCTACCATTGTAGGATGACTTGGTGTTGTCCAATACTGTCTTTTTCACATTTTTATCATTAAAGGGTATGACACTAGTTTTAGACAAATCGGTTACCTCATGTATTAGGTCTACAGTGATATATATCACTCTATCATCTAGCCAAAACTTTCCATTGTGAATTCTGCTTAAAATGATTTTAGTGCATTCATCATCATCGAATTCATATTGCAGTGAGTACTTCACAATTTCATTTTCTTTCAGATGTTCAAACCCTACTTTCAATGACATATCCTAATTGTATAATTTCTCATATTCCTTAGTCAAATTTCTTTCATTTAGGGTTTCAAGTTTGCATCTTAAATAACCTTTAACATCTTTTAAATGTAAGACTCCATCTGGTACGGACAACAATGCAAGACTAGGGTCTTCTTCCAAGGGTTCTACTAGTTCCCTTTTGACTCTAGGTCTAATAGTATCCCTTACATGATGAATAAGTGGTACATCTATGACTTCTACAAAATATTTTAATTCGCTTCATATATTTTCTTAGTAAAATACCTCAATTTCATGATTTTAGGGCTTTGCGTAGATCCGGTGTGCAATTCTCTACCAAATCCTGCAAACTGATCTCAATCACCTCTGTATTGATCTTCTTATCGATTGTAGTCACTTTAATGATCAAATAATACTGATCATGAGCTTTTAACCTTTCAATCTTTCAAGATTATGACATTGCATTCAATTCCTTTGCCGCTTCTTTCCAAAAAGTTGTTCCTGCTTTCCTACAAAACTTCATACTTCTTGCGAACTCGCATACATTCATATTAGCTCATGCACTCTTAACCATAGCATTATTACATCACATACTACCTTACATTAACTACGCAAGAATAAATTCATTCAACACTAACTTCTACATTATCCTAAGTTCCTACTCTAATGCATTCTTTATGAATTAAGTACTTTGAGATGGGTTAGGAAGAGATTCACACTTACTATCAGATACTTCACCTGTCTTATTACCTTGTGTAATTACTGTTGGAAATTTTCCTAAGTTGGTTACATAGATGTTGTCATTATGGAAACATATGATCTACATGAAGATCACATGGGTCAGAAAGCTAGTATGTCAGAGCACAATACAAAATTGTCTAAGTATGAGACAATGTGTTTTTGCTAGTGAATCCGAAGATAGTTTTGATTGGAGATGTTGATTGGAGTAAGTTCAGTGCTTGCACACTTGAACATAGACACTATGGTGACTATTGAAGACTCACATTAGAGAAAAAGTCAATATGGCATGTACGAAAGAAGTTATGATAGTTTTACTAAAGACAGTGTTAAACCGACAGGACAGAATATGAAGACATAATTGATAAAGAGTTAAGGGATTATTTTGTTTATCAAAATAATGACTTAACAATATAAAGGGATGACATCCTAGATGTTAACCCTTGGATAAAGATATTTTTTAATATGATAGCTGACTAGAAAGTTATCAGAGCCAAGTTAGCAAAATCTCTTATCCATGCAATCTGTATTTCTTTTCTCAAATCTGTTTATTTTGGTTGGCTATCTATATAGCTCTCCTTATAGCATCCCTGAACTATCGTAGATATGTTGTAAGACCTGAATTTGTAAGACCTATGTGTAAGACCCATGTGAAGGGAAAGTGAGGGCAGTTGCAAGCAGTAAAGTATCAGGTTCGAGCGAGGATTTGAGCATAGACCGACCCCAACAATGGTAGACAAAGGAAAAAGAGTTGCAGATCAAGAGATGAGAGATCATATTGTTGCTCAAAATGAAGAGGCAAGTTTTACAAACCTCTTTGCACAAGATGAAAAGGATTTTTCATTGTCAGAAATTGAAGTAAATATTCTAGATGATGATTTAGGAGATAGATTTGTGGATAAAGAATTTAAAGTTCCTAAAATAAAGCCATCTAAAATATATAGAGATATTCCTAAGGGTTTGAGAGATTTTTTCTCATATAAAAGTGTCAATAGATGTAAAGTCATTGAACTTCAGCATACTATTACAAATGGAGTTGAAAAAGGTCTTAAGTTATTTACTATCAAAGAAATAGCAGACTTACAAAAACAAGCTAAGGTCAGTCCCAAGAATTTCCAATATATGCATTTATCATATGTCAAGATTGGTATTCTAGGTCATTATCGAAAAGGTTTACCCATCATAATTATGATGTTGCTAAAAGATGCCAGAATAACACACATGCCCTGTTAGGAGGTTCCTGTGATTCAATGTCGAATGGTCCAATTTATATCAATTGTTCATTAGATTATTTTGTAAGCCTAAAGGATGCAAACCTTAATGATGTTTTGACCTATGAGTTTAAAAAAAATGAATACTTTCTTCAAGAAACAATCCATAGATCGTACCCTGACTTTTCTGATACATTATCAACTATTCAATAAGTCGTTACCTTTGATGATTAATTCCAGAAAAGCTATGAGTCCTAAAGAGGGTTTGTCTGCAATTTGGAAATCTACAAGTCTGACTACTGAATTATGAGCCCCTGTGATAGTCAAACACAAAGACATCAAGATGCCAACAGAATGGGCACTTGAACTTTGGAGCAAGGATGCTCAACTAGAAAAACTAGCTCAGCTACAAGGTGTTACTATTCATGACACTAATGATTCTGCTATTCTAAAATTTGAAAATCCAAAATTATCATAGTCTAGATCTTTTACACCTGATCAAATTCCAACTTTTGTTTCACCAAGACCTTCAGTCAATCATAGACCTTCTTTTTCTGTTAAACCAGCTCCTAGAATGGAATCCTTGTTTTCATTCCCTTATATCCAGTCTACTTTACCTCAACCAACTTCTCAGTTTGGTTCAGAAACTACCTCTTGTTCTCATGTACATTTCTCTGAACTTGAAGATGGTAAGTTGAAGTGTGACAATTGTAATTTTGTTTTCTTCACTGGTAAAGTTCATATGATGTCTAGTCGATCTGTTTCTTTCCCAGAACCAGATATCAAAAATGAAGAGGCTATAGAAACTACTACTCTAGCAGGCAAATCTGTTATACCTAGAGTCATTCCCTCCTTTGTTGATTTCATGCAAATTGACCCAACTGGTAAATACCAAATAGATTTTTGGGCTCAACATGTCTCTCCTATAGCAGATACTCAGGTTTCATCCCAGAGTAAATTGTTAAACTGGAATAATATTTGTACCTGAAAGCATATGCTATTAACCAAAGATATCCAACATCAGCAAATGTTACAGACTTTAGCCCAAGATAAAAATTATGCCAGTACTCAAGAAAATGCCCATAAAATCATTGCCATTATTCAACAAATTAAAGCCTGACTTACTAAGGAATGGCAAGATGATGTTCTTAATTTCATTCACCAATTGAAAAATGATTTTTATACATTCAAACAATAGGCAGAAGTATGGTGGGCATAGAAAATAGCTTTTCAACAGTCGCATGAGAATCACATAAAAAATGTGCATTCTAAAATAAATACAATGGTCCAAACTATTAAACGCATAGATGCAATTTCACAGTCTTCTAATCAACAGTCTATACATGTTGAAACCACTATTATCAGAGAAGCCACTGATGTTAAAACTCATATTGATGAGTTATCTAACAAACTTCAAAATTTTTCTATTCAGCGAGTTAAAACATTGAGTTTTCCTAATAACTCAATAGAATATCTACAAGCCCAGTATACAGGCAAAGGGCTTTGTAGAAATCTCCCTGAACCAGAAATAGAGAAAATCTGGGATACTGCTACTGGAACTATGAGAACAAAAACTCTAGAAGAGAAAAGGAAAGGGAAGATTTCAATGACAAGAGGAAACAATGATCCTCACAATGGAAATGAACCATTCAGAAATTTACAGAACTTCAAAGAAGATACACCACCTCTAGTAAATTTTGACACCTTTGATACATCTAAGAATCTCAAAAATATAGATACCATTAGAGCATGGGTAGTCAATTTTCAAGCCACAAACACTGGTGTGCAACAAACAGAACCTATCAAGCAAGCCCTAAACTCTCTTACTGGTATAGCCAAAAAAGTTTGGGAACATCTTGATATAAGCTACAGAAATGATCTAGTTAATAATGGTATTGATCAAGTTTGTGCACAGTTAATTAGAATTTTTGTAGGAAGAACTGATTCTTTAGAAAGAATAGCATATAGGAGATTCATCAATAATAAATGTTGTGATCTGACAAAATTTGATGAATACTATGCTGAACAGTTTCAAAATTTCTATCAATCTGGACATGAACAGAATTAGGAATTTATGTATACAAAATTCATCAAAAGCTTTGAAGGTTTAGGAGAATACTATCATAAAAGGGTTTTAGAAAACTTAGTAGAAGTGAATCTGACTTTTCAGGAAATAACATTTCCCCAATTAGTTCAATTTATGAAGGAAATCAATGAAGATGTCTATTAGGAAGTCAGTAAAAGAAAGGAACTAAAACAAGTAAAACCCCTTATTTCTCCTTTTGTCTATAAAATAATCACACCACATTTTGGTTGTGGTAAAACTTCTCATAAGCATAAGAAAATATACAAGGAATGTACATAATGTACACATAGAAAATGAAAGTTTCCTTATAAAAAAGAAATTCTACAAGGAAAAGGGATTTTTCCATAGAAAAAGTAAGTTCAAAGGGAAAAGCAAATGGAAACCTACCTGTTACATTTGTAAGGGTGACCATTATGCAAATAAGTACCCAGATAAGAATAAAGTTAAGTTTAAAGGAAAGGCACGTTTGTTGAAAGAATCTAGATTAGATAATTCTAATGAATTTATCTATGTTAATGAATATCCTTCAGACTCTGAAGATATTATTCTGACAGAACCTGAACTAGAAGAAGAGTCAAATTCAGAACAGTCTGACCATTTTGTTGATTCCAAAGAATAACCTGAATTAGAATCTGAATCTGATTCAAAAGTTTCATTCTTTTGTAGAATGATGAAAGGAATTTCTGACCCTCAGCAATCCTTGGAAATGATTATAAGAGAAATCTATGACTTAGAAAAAATACAGAAAGAAATGAACATGGGGCCAGAAAGTTGGAAAAGAAATAAACTCAAATTAGTTAATCTTGAAGAACAAAAAAGAGAACTAATAAGACTGCAACAGCCAAAAGAGGTTGATCATGGATATAGGATTCCATCATGGCAACAACATCAATCAAATTTTAGAGGCTGATCTAAATTACCTATTAGAACATCCAGGCCTAGTCTGTTTCAAACAATGAATCCAATAGGTCAATAGCCTAAAGAAAATTCTCCTACACTAGGTAGCATGGCTAGAAGAATTTGGCAATAGCATAGAAAAGAATTTCTTCATCAAGTTGTTAATCAGGCTAAACAAGAGCTTCAAGAACTCTCTGATGAAGAAAATGAAAATTTGACAGAAGAGCTTGATAAAGGAAAAGAATTGGAACAATTCTCTTCCAATATGAATCTTGCAGAACCTTCTCAACAGATAACTCCATCTATAGAAGATGACCTTTATTGTCAAGAGAAACCTTATAGTCCATATATTCATCATGCAATTATTACTGAAGGTTTTGATCTTGACACAGGTGCAAACATACAAGAACCTGAAGATGATCCTACACAACAATATTGTCGAGTGACAAAAAAGCTAGTTCACACATCCTGTCCAGGATTAGAACTAAGGATACACTTCGAAGGTACTACTCCATATCCATTAGCATTTTTATGGGATACTGGAGCTGATCTTAATCTTGCTAGATATAATTGTTTTCCTTCTAATCAATGGATAAAAAATAGTACTGAAATTACTTTTGGCAAAGGAAAACATACATCTAATTTCATATGTAAAGCACCTATAGAATTTGATGATGGTCATAGAGATGAACTAGTTTTTGTTCACTATGAGATAGATGGATATGATGGAATAATTGGCAGCACAGCAATGCAGCAATGGGAGCCAATTCTAATCACAAAAGATTCAATCAATTTGAATAATCACTCAGTACCAAGATTACAAACTGAGTATTCTTACACCAGTAAGACTGAACCAACAACTTTTAAGAGGAAGAACACAGCTTGGATTGCTAAGCAAGAAGAAAACATTGCTCCACAAATAGAGCAATTAAAGACACAGTTTTCCCAAATAGTAATGACAAAGGATCTACAAAAATAGCAAAGAAATTTGGTTTGTAGATTTCCATTAAAAACTGATATGGATGGAAAGGAAATTCTTCCTAAAGCCAAAGCTAATTATTTTTTGATGAGTTTACAGGAAACAGAACTCTGCAAAAAAGAAATTGAGGATCTCCTTAATTAGGGACTAATCACTCCTTCTTCCTCTCCATTTTCTTGTCATGCTATGTATGTTCCCAAGTTTGATGAACATGGGAAGGAAATTGCAGAAAAAAGGTTAGTTGTGAATTACAAACCTTTAAATAGTTGTTTACAGGATAATCAATATTCATTACCTAGTAAAGATCACATTTGGAAAACTATTCAAGGAAGTCACATTTATTCTAAATTTGATTTGACCAAAGGTTTTTGGCAAATTAGTGTTCATCCTGATGACAGATATAAGACAACATTTTATGTTCCTCAAGGACTTTATGAATGGATTTTTTTACCTTTGGCATTAAAATAGCTCCCTCTATTTTTCAATAACATATGGATAACATCTTTAGGAAATATTCCAAATTCATTCTTCCATATATTGATGATATCCTTGTGTTTAGTCAAAGTCCTTCTGCACATCTTGAACATCTTCAACAGTTTTTGTCCCTTTGTCAAAAACATGGTCTTGTTGTCCATCCCACTAATTCCCATTTTTCTTAGGATTCTATTATTTATATTGGCATTCATCTTCTTCCAGGGGGAAAAATGGAAGCACGGGATCATATTTTGAAATGAATTGCCAATCTAACAATTACCAATGTAAAGGAACTTCAAAGATTTCTTGGTCTTGTCAATTACATTGCTGGATTCTATTCTCATATTGCACAGGATTGATTGATATTGAATCAGCTATTGAAGAAGATTCCTCCTGCGTGGACTATCAAACATAATTAGGCCATTGAAAGGATCAAACAAAAATGTTCAGAACTTCCTGCATTAAAATTACCTAGAACTGGTTCAAAAATCATTGAAACAGATGTAAGTGAACATACTTGGACCAGGATTCTAAAAGAAGTAAATGCTCAAGGTAAAGAAGAAATCGTAAGGTATGTGTCTGGTAATTTTAAAGGTAGTGAGATCAATTACCATAGTACACATAAAGAAATCCTAGCAGTCATTAAATCTCTTGAGAACTTTTATATGTTCATTGCTGACAAAAGATTTCTTATTAGAAGTGATCTCCAGAATTTGAGGGGATTCTTTAAAAAAGAATCCAAGAATAAGGTAATAAGGGGACACTTGATCAGATGGGATCAATTTCTTAATACCTTTAATTTTGATATTGAACATATTCCAGGAGAAAAGAATATTTTTGCTGATTTCTTAACCAGGGAAGGAGCTAAAGGAGTTGAATCAAACAAAGGCAATGTGCGCATTGTTTGTATTCATGAAGAAAG
>BSBK01003115.1:0-7500 GCA_027943335.1 Chamaecyparis obtusa | reverse complement strand
GGTTTGATTTTAAGTTTGTTCTTTTTAAAATTTATGGTCCAGTTTCTCCTAGTGATAAGTTTTGTCTTTATAATTCACTTTCTAAATATATTCAATAGTATGATGGTTCTTTCTTAGTTTTGGAGGATATTTTTATGCTATAGTTTCTTCTAATGAGAAATAAGGGGGTAATTTGACTGCTCCTAGAATTATGGAGGACTTTTCTTTATTATATCATGAAATGCTCTGTCAAATGTTCTTCCATCCAATGGTTTTTTTACATGGACTAATAGGAGATCTCATGATCAAATTTCTTTGAGATTAGATAGGTTCCTTCTTTCACATGATCTTAGATTTCAAAATTTCTCTTTTAGTTCTATGATACTTTCAAATGCGGAGTTTGATCATTTCCCTATTTTTCTTAACATTATTGGTAATAATTATGAGATTGTTCGTAAGTATTCATTTAAATTTGAACAAATGTGGTTCACTCAACCACACTTTCATCCTCTTCTTCAACAATGGTGGGTTTTGGCTCCTTTCTGCAAAGGTATGGAATGTTTCAATTTTATAAGAAATTGCAGTTTGTCAAGTCTAAAATTAAAGTTTGGAATAAAGATGTATTTAAAAATATTTCCATGAGAAGTTTGAAGTGGAATCTCAACTTAATGTATTAATGAGAAATTACTAATTTGGGATAAACTCGGAGTTAAATGATAGATAGAAACACTTGCAGTCTTGTTGAAACTCTTATGTTCTAGAGAAGAAATTTATTAGAGACAAAAGTCTCATGAACTTTGGCTTAAAGATGGGGACAAGAAAACTAAGTTATTTCATTCTTCGGATAAGATTAGAAGGGTTTCTCTCCTCTATTTTTTATATTAAATCTTCACTTTCAGGCTCTTGCCTTTCCAATGTAGATCAGATTAGTGTTGAAGGGGTTTCTTTGTTCAAAAATCTATTGGCACCAGAAGTTCCTACTATTGTAAATGAGGGTAATATGGACTTTCTTCTTCAAAATATCCCTTCTCCTATTTTTTAATTAGATAATGATTTCCTCATGCATCCCTTTTCGCTGGAGGACTTCCATTATGTAGTTTTTTCTATGGCTCCAGATAAATCTCCTAGCCCTGATGGTTTTACTTCTTTTTCAAAAATGTTGGGATGTTGTCAATTTTGATTTACTTCTTTTTCTTGAAGAGTCTATGAAAGAGGGGTTTGTTCTTAAAAAAAATAATGTAACTCATATTGCTCTCATTCCTAAGGTTAATGATCCTCAATATTTTTTTATTTTAGGCCTATCTCCTTATGTAATTCAGTTTATAAAATTTTCACTAAAGCCATTTACTTAAGGACTTAAGAATTTAATCCCTCTCATTATCTCTCCATAGCAAGGTGGTTTTGTCCTGAGAAGGGAAACTTCTGATGGGGCCTTGATTTCTCATGAGGTTTTGCATTACATTTAATCTCATGATATTCCTTCCTTTATTATAAATCTTGACATGATGAAGGCTTATGATAAAGTTAATTGGGTTTTTTTATTAAGGTCCTTCATAAGTTTGGTTTTTCAGATAAGTGATGTAAGTGGATTAAAAATTGCATTTCTGGAGCCTCATTCTCAGTTATTATTAATGGTTCCCCTTCGGGTTTTTTTATCTGCTACTTAAGGTATTCAGCAAGGGGGATCCTCTCTCCACCTTCTTGCTCATTATTATGGCAAAAGCTCTTACTAGGACTATTCAAGCTCACCATGATACGGGTCTCTGGAGAGGAATTCATATTCCCAATACTCATGTCAAGGTTACTCATAATCTTTTTGCAGATGGTACTTTTATTTTGGGTACTTCTATCATTCAGGAAGCTAAACTTATTAAAAAAAATTGGATTCTTATTCCTTAGGATCAAGTCAGATTATTAATCCCCAGAAATATAAGATATTATTTTTAACACTCCTCTTATCATTCATGACAACATTGTGTCTACTCTAGGTTTCTCTTTGGGTTTTCTTCCCTCAACTTATTTAGGTATTTCCTTTTTTTATGGGTCAAGATAACCCCTCTTATTAGAACTCTGTCATTTCTAGGCTTAAAAATAGAAATTTGATTGGAAAGCTAGATGGTTATCTTTAGCTGGGAGGATTCTTTTTGGTTAAAACTATTTTGGGTGCTATCCCAAATTATTATATTTCAGTTCTTCATGCTCCCAAGTCTGTGATTTCTCAAATTGAAAAAATTATTAAATCATTCATATGGAAAACTAACTTGTTTGAGGTTAAGAAAATTCCTTTAGTCTCTTTGGAGAAATTATTCC
The DNA here is from genome assembly GCA_027943335.1 of Chamaecyparis obtusa. Classification (NCBI taxonomy): domain Eukaryota; kingdom Viridiplantae; phylum Streptophyta; class Pinopsida; order Cupressales; family Cupressaceae; genus Chamaecyparis; species Chamaecyparis obtusa. The sequence goes on along the minus strand of BSBK01003115.1, from coordinate 5,211 downwards.
CTTAGTAAGGATGAGGGTGGAGTTGGTTTATTTGATATTTCTTCTAGGAATAAATCTTTTGGTGGTAAACTAGTTTGGAATATTTATGCTAAGTCTTCCTCATTGTGGTGTCAAATTCTTCAAGCCAAATATCTTGACTCTTCTAATCGAACTAGGATATTTACTATCTCCAATCCTCCAATTGGTTCAGTTGTTTGGAATTTTATGATTTCTTCAAGGGATGTAGTTTCCAATTATTTTTCTTGGCAAATTCATTGCGGGGATGAGGTTTTGTTCTAGGATGACTCATGGAATGGCCTCCCCCCTCTTAGATCTTTAGTAATCCTTCATGATTCTATTGATATTTTATTTGTCAATGCGGGCTAAAATTTCTTAATTATATTGACTTTGTGGATTGTATCTCATACAATGTTTACTAGAAGGATCCTTCTTCTCTTCCTTATCCCCTATTCATATATCAACTTCTAATGCAATTAGCTGATCTAGAATAGTCTATTTATCTCATGGAAAAGATAAAGTACCTGTGGTGCCCTTCTAAAACTGGGAAGTATTCAGTAAAAGATGGATATAAGGCTATCCAATATATCAAAAATCAGTCTTTGCATCATCGTGCTTTTTTATTTTGTTGGAATAGTTCAGTTCTTCCTAAGGCAATTGTCTTTTCTTGGCTCTCCCTCTAGAACGTGATTTTTACTAGTGACAGGTTATCTCGTTTGCAGATTTATCTTCCTTTTTTGTGTGTTCTCTGTGGCATGTGTATTGAGAATGTGGATCATCTTTTATCCATTGTGAATTTTTTGCACAATGTTGGTCTTTTGTTATGGGTAAACTTTCATTGTTCTCATAGGAATGGGAACACTAAGAGGGGGGGGTGAATCAGTGTTCTATATATTATTACTTTTTCTGATATCTTGAAACTTAACTTAATTTCTTAAGTATTGAATTGAATATCAATTCAAGTAAGATAAACAACCATAACACATAACACCAAATATGATTACGGGGAAACCCAAATAGGTAAAAACCCCGGTGGGAATTGACACCCACTAAGAACTGCACTAGTGTATTATGATCCTTGTTATAAGATCTTACAACCCTGTTAGGAGTTGATCATAAAAAGAAATAAGTACAGTGACTTGGTCAAGGGTCAGACCCTGTTAGGAGTCTTTTACAATAACCTTGTTAGGGGTGGTGGCTCACTGCCAGAGCTCACTTCTCAATGAGAAGGTTGCAACCTCCTGGATATCAGATACACACTATATCTTCCAATGGTGAAACTGTTGCTTTGACACTTCTTGTCTGATCAGTTCCTTTTGTGTGTTGATGCTTTAGCCTCTTATAAATCTCTACAACATTATAAATTCTCTTCACATACTTCTTCTTTGCTACTATCAACTTTATATCTCATGCCATGCTCAAATACAAAGGCGCATGTCTTATTTATATGTGCATACAAACTATTCATTTAAGTCAGCCTTTAACTAATTACATACAACGCTTTCAAATGAATTGGCTCAAGCATGTTTACATATAATGATATTAACATGTCTATAACCTAAATACAATAGGTGCATAGCCTTTACAAAACAATATTATACACGCTAACCAAAATACCAATAATCGGCTATGTGCTATGTTCTATTTTGTCGCTCCCTGTCTATGTCACTTCATCTAACTGTAACTTCTTCATACTAACTCATATGATCATGCGATCTTAGACTTAGCATGATTACATACTTAGAAGCTTATCTTCAAGGCGCATGCCATAACTCAATCATACACATGTGCGCTGATGCTCTGTTCATCTGGTGCTCTGCTAACTATCCAGTCTTCATACTTAACCAAAATATGATCTTATGAGTAAGTGTGTTGACTCCAAAACTTCTTATGACTTTGTTTCCATAATGACAACACTTAACTATATTCATATAAAATAGTATAGTCAACTTACCAACATCTTATTCCCTCTCCCTTCCTCTCTATGGGATTTGTTTCAGTCTTGGCCAAATTTGTATTCTTATTCACTTTTTGCTTGTTTTTGGATTATTATCCCTTCCTCTTTTATTTGGTCTATTTGGTGGGAACGTAATAAACAAATTTTTAGGAAAGCTTCTTTAGATGTGGCCCAAGTTTTCTCTTTAATTGAAAATTATATATCGAAACAAATCAACTCTTATGTGCAATCTCATTTTAACCCTAATACTGATTTCACATTTTGGGATAGTTTTGTAATTTCTAATAGAAATTAATTCAATTTCCTTCTTCTCTAGTTTTCCCTATAATTGGAAAATCTATTATTGATAGGAAGAATATAAAATGGCACCCTCCTAATTTGTTTTTTATCAAGCTTAACTTTGATGGTTCTTCTAAAGGTAATATGAGTAAATCAGGGATTGGGGTTTATGTGCAGAATCATTTTGGTCAAGTTCTTGGTCTTAAAGCTTTATCTATTCCCCTGGGATCTAATAATATAGCTGAAGACCGTGCCTTTCTTGAGGGATTGATCTTAGAAAAAAACTTAAGTTTTCTCATGTCCATATTGAAGGTGATTCTTCTCTAATCATTAATGCTTGTAAATCTAGGTCAACTATGAATTGGACGATTAGTTCTATATTGGAGAAAGCTTGGTTTCTTCTTTATTCATTTGATAAAGTAACTATTTCTCATATTTACAAAGAAGGTAATGCCTTGGAAGATTGTTTGGCTAACATGGGTTCTTCTAACCTAGAATTTGATTCCTTGATCTCTGATTGTTCTCTAGACAGATTCCCCTTTCTCTTAAGTATTATTCAAGTTGAAAGTGTCTTGTAGTATTCGGTATTTTTTCTTTCTCCTAAACACATGTGAGTGTTTATTTGAATTTATAATCATGCACAATGAGTGATCTTCATTTTGAACTTTTCTCAGGGTACTTGATTATGCAGTAATTGGAATGTGTTTATGTGTGGAAATCATGCACATATGGATATTCTTAGGATTTCATAAGTTAAGTACTTTGCTTTATTATGTGTTCACTTGTTGTGCTTGATTATGTGGTAATCTGGATAGTTATATGTGTGTAGGAGTTCTTTTACTTATCTTTCCTCTGTTAATCTCCTATTTTATTGGTTTTAGCCTTGGTTATTCGGTTCGAAAACTTGGTGTAGTTGGTTAATATATTTTTTTGGCTGATGTTACTCCTTGCATCTGTCATGTTATTTATTTTGTCCTACTTTTTTTTTATCTGTGTTCTATCTCTTTGGGTTTGGGTTATTCAAACTATGTACTTGACTCTCCTTAGCATTATTCTTGTCATTATTGTTCTCCCTCTTTGGCTACGTTTTGGGATTCTATGGAGATCTGGTGCATCTTATGTCATCATCTTCTAGTACTCTGGCACATGGGACCTTTCTTCTCTTGAGCTCTTATGAGGCTGTGAATTTAAGTGCATTTATTCCCATATGTGTCACGTCCTTCCTTGTCTTCATTTGTTGTGGGTTGTTTCTTTTATGCATTTCCTTTTGTAGATGTTATTGGCTGGGTTTTTTGTGGTACTATTATTTAAATGGCTTGACAAGCTCACCACTCTTCTTAGCTAATATACTTGGAGCTTCGATGGAGGGTTGTTCAGTTTGCAAATCCCACCATATGGAACTTTATCCTCGAAATTAAAGATTCTGCTAGAAGTAGAAGATTGGGAACATCCGTTCCTTGGACATATTAATGATGATTGTTTGGCAGTTATGTTTTCCTGTGATCATATCCATATCTGAAGATCTATCAGGAGAATTGTAGGGGAAGATGTTTTATTTCCACAAGGAAAGCATATGATCTTTCCTTCTCAAATTATATCTATTTTTATGTCTAACTCTTTTGATCTTCTGCAATCACCATTTCATCTTGAAATTATTGCTAACAAGTTTGTCAAAGTGGAATTATTGAGTTCCCATTAATTGCTTAAGGCTTTGCAGAGGTATGACCTATGGAATGGGGCTGCTTTGGTTGGTAATTTGCTTCATCATCATGCCTTTCTCAATAACCATGCAGCGTTCTCTATTATGTGAGCATAAAAAAAGCTTTAGAATGCCATAATTTTCATCTTGTAAGATCAGCCTTGTAGCTCCATGGGCATCATTTGAGTTTGATTTCTATAAAAAACATCTAGTCTATGGTCTTTTCTCTTCTTGATCTACTCAATTATGATGTGAAGCATTCATCTCCTCATGTCATCTTTGATCCTTTGTTGCACCTAGTCCATGGCTCTTCTCACGACACTGAAGCCCCTTTGGCAGTGGCAGATTTGGACCCCCACTTGGGTTTGGCTGGTTCTTCTCAGGATTTTATGCAAAATTAGTTTTTAAGGATTGATCACTATCGATTTTGTCTAGTGTTTTTCAGTGGCATTCTTTGCTCTTATGATCACTTTTTGTAGTGCAGTCTTCTTGTCTTGTATCTCTTCTTCTATCTAGCCATAGGCTACTTTTGTAATCATGGAAAAATTTGTTCTTCTCAGGTGGGTGTAGGTTGTAGGTGCTCTTAGGTTCCACTTTGATTATCATAGCATGGTTGATCCATGTGATCCCTTATCATGTGGATCTCTTATTGTATCTAGCTATGGGGGGCTTCTTCTCTTCTTCTTCTTATGTTATGGGGCTATGAATAGAGTTTTTCTTCCTGGTTCTTTTTTCCAGGAGCTCTTTTCAAACTAGTGTAAAGAAAAATATTATTATAGTATAATTATATTAAGTGGATATATATATATATATATATATATATTCTTATAAAGGGGATATATATATGTGTGTGTGTGTTTTCTTTTCCTCCAAGACGCATATTGATATAAATATATCTACGCATGATTATACAAATGAAATATCAAAGATTCAATGAGAGGCCAAATTTAGAAACCTAAGGGTATATGAAATTTCTTAAAACCATAAAATCAATTTTCATTCTCTAAAATTTATCAAAACCATGGGATGCCTTTACCTGGCAAATATCCCAAAATTGCACATGCAAAATCAAACTTTCAAGGATGAAACCCTAATCAAATCTTTCCATAAAATTTCTCAAACAAGATTTGTTTATCTAAAACTCAATGAGGAAGACAATCAAAAATCACACAAAATATCCAAACATGAAGAAGACAAGATTTTCAATTGAAATTACAAAGGTTCCAAAAACCTACCTCAAATCCAAGAGCAATTTGAGAAGAAAAGAAGATAAAAATTC